>MJUU01005706.1:52489-84958 GCA_002080025.1 Modiolus philippinarum
CCCCCAAAGAAAAAAGGCAGGTTCAAGTTTATCAAATTTTGTTATGTTGATCAAGTAATAACATCATTTGCAACTGTTGCATTTCTTTCCTTGAAATGGTGACACAATGCAAGATTGAGGACTTATATTTAAAAAATCACAAAGCAGAAACAACTGGCAGAACATTACAAATATCCTTTTAATAAGAATTCAGATAAGAATGTTACACACTTGCTATGACAAGAGTGACATTAAATTTTTCCCTATTCCCCTTAATGCTGCTAGAATTCAAAATGGGTGATTTTCAATATTATGTCTTTCAACTTATGTCTCGAAACTTGTGAAATGTGCATATGCAGAAAATAAATTAAAAGTAACTTCGCTATTTTGTTATTTAACATGATAAAGAAATTCTCTACAATATTTGTAAAAGGCTTATGCATTTACAGTGTACTAAATCAGAGATTTTGAACATCGCAAAATATTCAACAAATGATCAAGCAACACAGTAATTCACAAATGAACACAGCGCATCAGCGAGCTACAGCATTTTTTATCACAAGTTGAATATATTTTCATTATCATAATCTTGGATTAGCTGTATTTATTATATAAATCATCATGCATATTTCATGGCTTATGCAAGCAACATTTCATGAAAATAGATAACACCACAAGATCATATTCATTACCATATTTTATCAACTAGACATAGTTAAATTTAAAATTTTAACTGCGAGGCTTGCCGAGCATGTTAAAAATTTTAAATTTAACTATAGAGGGTGGATAAAATATGGTAATAATCGGGATAAAGTGGTGTAATCTTTTTCTCTAATGATAAATACCTAGAATTGTATTTGGAAAAAATTTGACAGGAAATAGCATGGGGCTTTATTCAACATACATTGAATATGAAAATTTATCTAATTGGTCAAAACCGGTTTAAACTTGACATATCATTAGAGAAACTTAGTTTTAGATGTTAATGAGATGAAACGTCATCAATATTTTTTGACATCATATCAAGAGTGAAATTATGGAAAATAATTTCATAATTCAATATAATTTTTATTTTTTCTGCTATCTTTGTAGAATNTAAAAAAGAATTATAAGTGGTCTTTTACACTTGCAAGAAATTTACAAAATTGGAATCAATTATTTTGTAAATCCAATTGGTGAAAATAATTGCCCTAATCAGAAGAAATCTTATCAGTATGGTTGATACTAGGTAGGTAGAATTACAAAAAATAAGCTGCCTTTGAGGATTTCAGGAAATTTACCAAAATTGGAATAAAATAATTGAAAATGATTGTCCTAACTGAAACAAATGCTTAAAATATGGTTGCTATGTAGAATTCCAAAATAAAGGGCTACGCATAGCGCAGCATGATACAACCCCAGCATGTCAACCACTGAAATTTGAACAAGTGTAATTTTAAGGGAATGTGGACACAGTAAAAAGCTTGATACTGTACTTAGCTGGACACAAAATAAAGCTTATAATGAGAATAATAAAAAAAAAATCCCATGCAAATCTGATGAAAAATAAAGATTTCACATATTTCTTATAATACAATGTAGCAATTTTGGCCCCTTTGACCATTTACAGCTCGGAAACCGTAAGAGCTACACAAAATCCGTTGACATTCCACTGAAAGCTTGCAATGAAAGGAATCCAAAGAAAAAAATCCAAACAAAATCTGATGTAAAATAAAGATTTCACATATTCTAAAACTTGCAATTCTGGCCCCTTTGACCCCTTACAGCTCAGAACAGCAAGAGCTACGCCAAATCTGTTGACATACCACTGAAAGCCTACAATGCATTGAATTTAAAGAGAAAAATCCCGTTGAAATCAGATGAAAAATACAAATTTTAGGTAATCCACATGTTTTCAATTTTGGTCCCGTTGGGCTCCTTATAGCTTGGTAAGGAAACAAGTCATTAAAAATCTTAATTTTTCATAAGGAATCCATTTCAAGAAACTGCATCAAAATCGGACTAAAAATAGACAAAATTTTTGAAATTTGCCATTTTTGGGCCCCATTTATCTCGTGAACGGAACATGCCAAGTGAAATCCTTTGGCATGTTGTGTATTGGAAATTTTCTAAGGAGTACACTGAAAGAAACCCCATCAAAATCCGATAAATAATAAAGATTCTACAGTCAAATATGTGAAAACACCCAATTTAACCCCTTTTGGTCCATTTTTCTTAAATGGGCGGATCAAGGAACATTATATTATAACCCAGGCTTAAACATGTGCTAAGAAACATCATACTAAAATTTGAAATGATCTGTTCACTGGAACCAAAGTTATGCTGTCCATAGACACGAAAATACCCAATTTTACTCCAACGACTGCGCCATAACATTATCCAATTGGTGAAAATTGATTGCCCTATTCAAAACAAATCCTAACAATATGGTTGCTAGGTACTAGTAGAATTCCAAAAAATACATGTGTATGTACTATGTGGTCCTTGAGGCTTCCAGAAAATAAACCAAAACTGGATTTGTATTTCTAAAATCAAATTGGTGGAATGATTGTCCTTATGGAAACATTATGGTTGCTATGTAGAATTAAAAAAAAACAAGTGTGGACCCAAACTGATGTTTCGCCCATCCCTACTTGGTCGCAAAACTGATGTGAAAACTCAAACTGCCTATAAAATCTGAAAACTTAACATCTTCGGTAGACTGTGAAATTAGATTAACTGACAAAAGCAATACAGAAGACTGTCATATGATGTATCACCCAAAACCAAAATGCCAAATATCAGTAACCTACTGATAGATACCGAGAAACCAAACATGTTCACTAGACCGTGAAAATGAGGTCAAGGGCTTAAACAAAATAGCAGGCTGTCATCTTCCATCTAAGATAAACCCACATACAAAATATCATTGACCTTACAGTAATAGATACTAGGAAACTTAACATGATCACTGGACCATGAAATTGAGGTCAAGCACAAAAGCCATGTGACAGACTATCATGTACTACCCAAGACCAACCTACATACCATATATAATTGACCTACCACTTATAAGTTATTGAGAAACTAAAATGAGCACAAAAAGTTAACATGTTCATTGGACCATGAAATTGAGGTCATAGACAAAAGCCATATAGCAGACTGTCATATACTTCTCAAGACCAATCTACATACTAAATATAATTGACCTATCACTTATAGTTACTGAGAAAATGACTTAATTACAAAAACAACATGCTCACTAGACCATGAAATTGAGGTCAAGGAGTAGAGCCATATGACAGACTGTCATGTACTACCTAAGACCAACCTACATACCATATATCATTGACCTACTAGTACCACTTACAAAATGTATAGTTATTGAGAAACTAAACTAAGCACAAAAATTTAACATGTTCACTGGACCGTGAAACTGAGGTCAAAGACAAAAGCCATATAGTAGACTGTCATGTACTACTCAAGACCAACTTATATATCATATATCATTGACCTATCACTTATAGTTACTGAGAAAATGACCTAATCACAAAAACTTAACATTCTCACTAGACCATGAAATTGAGGTCAAGGACAAATGCCATATTACAGACTGACATGTACTACCTAAGACCAACCTACATACCATATATCAATGACCTACCACTTATAGTTACTGAGAAACTAAACTAAGCACAAAAACTTAACATGTTCATTGGACCGTGAAATTGAGGTCACAGACAAAAACCATCTAGCAGACTGTCATGTACTACTCAAGACCAATCTATATACCAAATATCATTGACCTACCACTTATAGTTACTGAGAAAGTGACCTAATCACAAAAACTTAACATGAACCATCATACTTTGTACGCATATGTCTCGCTTTCCGCGCCTTTTGTCGCAGGCGAGACAAAATGAATGGTCTTTCAGACTTTCAGGATATTTACCAAAATTGGAACCACATTTTTATAAAAAATTTTCAGTTTTCAGAATTTTGTTTTTCCCAAAATATAAGATAATACATATGCCAAAATGTCCAAAAATATCAGTCTTTGACATTTTCAGGAAATTTAACAAAGTTGGAACCAGAATGAAAAATCTGAGAACTTATTGCTGGATTATACAGACTATAAGCAATAATTCTACAATATGATTAAATCACTAAATCCAAAAATGTAGGAGGAGTTTGCGTCGCATGCCATATGTGTCACAATCCAAATTTTTGGTCCTTTATGAAATTGACATCTTGAGTGTGAGGAACAGATGGACGGACAGACAGACAAGGCAAATGACAATATCCATGAACTTTCATTCCAAAGTGTGATGATAATAATTCTCATATTTCTTTTGAATGTACAAAGGAATGCAATGATATGTAGATCCTTATATTGTACCAAAGTTCATGTAGTGTGCGACATTACCAGTAGACCTATAGACATTGTCCATCAAAATTGACCGGGGTTCCTTTTTATGCTAGACAGAATGTCTATGACAAGTCTTTACTTTAAAACATAGGTTATAAATGACTACAAACTTTGCCTTTTTGTGGCATAAGGTCATGATGCATCACAGTTTACATTAACATAAAACATACAGCAACTCAAAATTGAACTACAATGTATGATGTAAAATTGAACGTGAAGTTGATTAAGTGGAAAAGGTAGATTGAACTTTGCATTGAATCTGATACACTATCTGAGGTCCAAGCATATTCAAAATAGATGATCATACAATGTACAGTACATGAGATATGAAATCTTGGGATAAGACTAATGTAAGTTGATCAAGCGGAAAATGCAGGTCAAAGTGAACCAAGTTGGCGTGGGTGCTGATGTACATGTACCATCCAAATTGCATGCACATGTAAGGTAAGAAGACCCTAACATGTTTAGTGACTGCAATCTAATATAATGAGTAATGCAAGTCAATCAAGAAAAAAATGTAGATTAGATTGACATCATATGGCCTGGATGCTGATGTATCATTGGAGATTCTTACATGTGCTAGTTTAAATGGCCCTACCATGTACAGTGACTGAGATCTGAATGCAAGTCAATCAAGCAGAAAAGATGCATACATACATGAACAGTGACTGAGATCTGAATGTTAGTCTATCAATCAATGTGCAGGTCAAATTGACCTAAATTGGCCTGGACGTTGATGTAAAAATGCACCATCCAAGATGATTGCATTTATATATGCAAGGTTAGTTCAATCTACCATGTACAGTGACTGAGATATGAAGTAAATCAATCCAGTGGAAAATGTTGGTAAAATTGATAAATTTTGCCTGGATGCTGATGTACATGTACTATCCACGATGAATGCATAAATGTTGATGATCCTACCATGTACAATCACTGAGATTTGAACTCAATGTAAGTCAATCAAGAGGAAAATGTAGATCAAAATGACTCAATTTGGCCTTGATGCCGTTGTTCCATCCAAGATGCATGCATATACAAGGTTAGATGATCCTACCATTAACAGTGACTTAGATCTGAAGATCTGAAGTCAATTAAGAGGAAAATGTAGGTCTATGCATTCCACATAAATGTACATGTACCATGTATAAATAATTCTTTTTGTTGTGTTTCAAGTTTCATCAAAATGCATTGAGCAACACATGTTATAAAGGATTTAAGCTAAAAAAAAAGGAGAAGAAAGAAAAGCACAGGTCAGATTGCTGTGATTATGTACCGGTCCACTCCACCCGAGCTCCTCAATTTGTGTGAAATTGTTTGTTGCAGTTTTTAGAAAATATTTTGATAATTAAAACTTTAGGCTATCTTGTTTACTAGAAAGTTTGATCACATGATTTATAGAAAATGCTACAATCTTTTTCAAGGTATTTTTAAGTTTTTTTGGTTCATTAAACATTTTTCAGGGGAAAAAAATACCATAAAAATGCTATAGCACATTATCTCAAAACATCAATCAAGTTATCATCGACTGGACAGTGGTATATTGTATACCAAAAGAAAAAAATCAACAGACTGTAGCTTTAACAAAAGCATCTGGAAGCAACAATCAGAAAGAAGGAGCTATGATTTCCAGATCAAATCATTATTTTTACAGATTCTTAGAAGAAAATATGTCCTCTTCAGAATTCATAATTGGTGATAATATAGGTTCCTACTTTCAAATGTAATTTTCCCTGAACTAAGTGGGGGTAGCTGAATAATCCAGAATAGAACTACAGAGCAGACAGGTATGTCTGAGCACCTTAGACAAATTCATTAGATTTACAAAGCTTTAAACTTATACATGTACATTTGAATGCAAATATTGGCTTTGAATGCGTGAGTATAACATTTAAATAAGGTTAATACAGTTTTTCTGTACTATGTGATATGGGGTCTTGAAAATAGCTTGACCAGTTTTGCATAAAAATTTCACTGGCCTGTGTGTCCGTGAATGACATAGAAAACCCAGGCTCCCCAGCATAAGAAATCGAATGTTTAAATACAAATGTAACACGAACCATGTGATAAAAGAAACTTATTAATTCTTTGCTATAATGACACAAATTTGTATTGAAAGTAATACTTGAACAAGGGGTTCGGAACACCAGTAGGGTTAAACAGATTAGCTGTCAGGAGCCTTTTAAAGTAAATTACGTATTTTCTGCAAAATTTTGTAATTTTTTCTTTTCTTCAAATACTAAAAGTAAAAGTTGTTTAGTCGATTACATGTTTTGTGTTGGCCAAAAAAATTGGCTTTAACATCTTACGGTAGGTGGTGGGCGTACACTGATTCTCACGTTGTATACATGGTTGATACAGAGACATATAGTTATAGAGATTGGCAACTCTACTATCACGCCATTACTAATCATAACAAACATGATACAGCCACATCTGAACTTCTTAAACTGCTTTTAATTTTGCTGACATATTTCTAATCCGAAAAGTGAATTGTTTTCCTGAATTATTTTATAGTACAGTTAAGAAAATTTGAATTAAAAATATTGATTAACAGAAAAGATATTGACAAATAAAGCTGGGACTTCATGTGAAAATCTGACGACGAAGATCTTGGTGTACCTTGTTTATTTTTGAAACTCCTCTTTTATTTCTGTGATTACAATATCCTTGTTATGAAAACTGGAAAGTATTTTACATTGTTGGTAGAGTTTAGATAGTTTTATTATGATATTTTCATATATTATCGAGATATTAGCAATTTTTCTTGTGAAGTGGAAGTTTTATCGAAGTCTCCATGGTGGCGAGATTTCACGAGAATTTGTAATGTTGCCAATCTCTTTAATTATATGTCTCTGGTTGATATAAGGGATTTATGGGCAGGCAATACAGACAAATCGAAAACTACAGAGGCCTTGCAGGACATTCGGTCAGGCAAATAAGGTAAAACTGCCAGACCGAAGATAAATTTACAGGACCTACTGTTTCGTTGCATATAGGAAATGTCAAATTTATGCCTGACATTCGGTCCTGCAGGGTGATAATTTTTGCCACACCGACTCAAGTTTTGTCCTTCGGTCAGGCAGTTTACGGTATGTCTGGCAATATTAAAAAAACATTTCTAGCTTTGAATCCCAGAAGGGATTATCCCATTTCCTTGCTCACATATTAGATTTTAGTGGTTCCAGCACCATTCTAAACATCCCTTCTCATGCTTATGTTCTCATGTACATTCTCATGTGTCCATCACTCTGACTTACAACAGCCCCCTTTTCTGCACTGATCAATAAGACACATTTGATGGATGAAATCTAAAAAAAATGTGAGGAGCGAATCAATAATTAGCTAGGAATGTCAAATTTAAGTAAAAATTTCATTGTTCTTACCACTACGAACAGCGAGCATCTGTTCGAAATATTTTGAACCAAATTCATATATGTTTTCTGGTTGATTTCTTAAAACTTCACGTGCAAGTCCTTCCAATATATTTTGAAAACCTTTAGGTACGCGTAATTTTGTGTTTGAAAATGGAACTGCCATGTTTTCTTTTCTGTTAATCTCAGTACACACTATAAATGTTTTTTCGGCAGTGTAAAGATGTATAAAGTTTGGCGCTTGTCACCATAACAATGACCTTTCTAAACCAAAGTACGAAGTCGGACATTACGGAAATTTCATTTTTCGGTTTCACTAATAACCGAAGGAACGTAACATCGACGTAAAGTAAAAACTGACTCGGAAGATGGTCTCGATTGTTACAAGCATACTGTAGTAATTTTTACAAACTACGTTCTAATGGCATAAAATACTAATATTTAGTACTTTTAAGAGACTAACGTACGTTAATTTAACTAAGTAATAGTAATGTAATTTGTACCTTTAATAGAAGATTTGCCAGTTACAGAAGTTCTTGTCAGTTCTAGTCAAATTTAGTGTTTATTGGTCAAACCTTCAAAGGGAAATAACTCCTACACCGGACAAACAACACATTAAACATGCACATTTGTTTTAAAGTACGACCTTCGTGCTTAACCAGTCTAGACATAGTAATTCCCTACACAATATTTATGATATTCTGCAGTAAGTTAGCATATTTTCTTATTTTTAATATACCTTCTTAGTCATTGAGAAGACAGCTCAAGTTAGTACAGTTGTTTATTTTTTTACTTGAAACAAGTAGCACTTTAAAGCATGGTAAGCGCTATTTGGGATTGGGTTTTGAATTATGTTGCTGACTAAACATCTGCTAAAGGTTAAACTTCCATAACCTTTGATTTAAAAAGATTTCGTTTTTGGTTGGTTTTCACAAGCAAGGAACCATTCTGTCCCCTTGAGATTTTCCAAAAAATGACCTCCCTTTGGGGTTTTGCTAAATTCATTCTGTTGATTGCAGAACTGGCAAATGGTCTATTCCTTTCTAATTTGCAAGTCATTCAAGTATTATACCAGCTCTCTATTATGATCCCTTGTCTAATATCTGGGACTAATATTAGTCCCAGCTAATATTTGTATTTATGTATGGACGATGTGATATCTACATATTTATTTTGTTCATTTTATGTAGTTTTGCTATGTTTGCACAGTTCTATGGTGGTGGTAAAGGGGGGTACGTGCACGGATGAACGGCTAATATAAAAATCAATATCACGATGAACTGAAAATAATTTTTGTGATCTCGATGTACCAAAAAAGAATTAGATGATTGTTTTCAAAATCAACTTAAAACGTATAAGATAAAGTTCGGCTCAATTTGGACAAGACATGATATATATGATATTGTAAGTCAAGTGCACCATTTTCTGTAGTGTACTAAGTGGGCGCGAACTCACACCGCAATGGTGATAGACTGCAGTGGTTGTAGAACTACCTTAACCACTCGACCCAGGTCCCCTTCATCAAGTTACAATAGTTACCAGATACATCAAGAAAGGACGTACATAAGGGGAGATTGAGAAAAAAGGGAAGGGAGAAAGGAGAGAAGGAATAGGAATAAGGGCAGGAGAAAGGACACCAATTCGTCCGCCCCCTCAGATGGGATATTGGTGATTTGGTTACTGGGTGTTTTTTTCCATGTGATCGCCAAGAACAGTTTTGCAACAGTGAGGAGGACGTGACATCAATTATAATAGAATAAATATGGATTACAGTAACCAAATGTTATCACGTTATTATACTGCAATCAAGTGTTTATTTGAACGTAGCTTTTTAACATTAAAACATCAAAATCTTTTTTTTTTTGCACAAATTGATTTACCTGTGCTAATTATCCATTGTTTAAGATTATGGAAAGGTTTTAAAAACAAATTTTGAAATGACAGTGGATACACCGAAAAGTTGATTTCAGTAAATATTTCCAGAGAAAGAAAGATTGGCTTGTTAACCACACAGGACTATATCGGGACACATATTAGACACTTATACACTTTAGGCTATTTTACAGCTGAACTTTGTCTTTCTACCGTGGATCTGTGCCTAATCTTTCTTTCTCTGGAAATATTTGTGAACTTGGATGATTTTCATCAAAATGTGAATAAAACATCATTATTTAAAACAAATTTACTCTTTCAAAACAAGGTGTAATTTTATCTGTTTTACAACAATACGTTTTATGGACGACTGGTTGTTAAAAAGATATTTTCGGATTATTTCTTTTGTCTGAAAATTTACATGAAATATGTCTGTGACAATGCATTTATACCTAACTAACCTTCATTACATAATAACCGGATGACAATGTAATTCTACAAGTTACCTCTAGTATCCCAATGCATCTTTTGGCAACTGAGTTAAGTATCTAGACAAATAGTTAAAAGATCAATTATACTAATAAGTTCATACTTTATTAATTTTTCCAATTAAACTTTTATGAAGGGTTAAAAATTATTATAACTATGTACAACATGATGTACACAAATGTATTAATATTTCCAATGTGTAAATTATTTTGAATTATGTCCCTTTGACTGTATATTGACCTGTATTGTTGTGTTGAGGATGTATATATGTTTCGGCTTGTTATACGATCCTATTCATGTTATTTGAATAAAATATATTTAAACACCAATGCATTTTTTTTTCTAACCACGTGGTTGCATAAAAATTATCGGATTTTCCCACCAAAATAAGCATGTGACGAAGCTGTCCAAATAAATATAAAACTTTTTTTTTAAATAGTCTTATTAAGATCCAAGTGCTAAAGTTCTGTGAATCCAGCTGTGCAACACGTATGCAGAGTAAATGAAACGGTTTAATTGCAATAAGAACAAAAAACAACTTGGATATTTTCGGATTATTTGTTTTGTCTGAAAATTTACATAAAATATGTCTGTGACAATTCAATTATACCTAACTAACCTCCATAACAATAGTAACCGAATAAATCCAAGACAATGTAATTCTATATGTTTGAAGACCTCCAGTATCCCAATGCAGTTTTTTCTAACCATGTGGTTGAATAAAAAATATAGGATTCTCCCACCAAAATAAGCATGTGACCAAGCTGTCAAATTAACTATAAAACATTTAATTAAGACCCAAGTGCTCAAGTACTGTGAATCCATCTGTACAACACGTATGCAGAGTAAATGAAACGGTTTATTCTAATAAATATAATTACAATAAGAACAATTGTTCCATCGTGGCCATTTTGTTTTCCCTAAGGGAGATAACACTTGGGATTACCCATGTTTTTTTAGTTGCTAAGCAAATTGTTGGGTGCTAGGTGTCTTCTGTCGTGTCCGCGTTCATAGTTTGTCACACAGTTTAATGTACAAGGGTCACTCTGCATTTCTCCAGGCTTGTGACTGGCTATAACTCTATAGTTAAAGGCTTCATTTCTCCAGGCTTGTGACTGGCTATAACTCTATAGTTATAGGCTGCATTACCCAGCCTTTTTGTCTTCTTTTTTGTGTTTTTTCTTATTTTTCTTCTTTTTTTTTGTTTTTTGTTGTTGTTTTTTTCTTCTTTTTTAAACAACATATTCACTCAGTAACCATTGGCGGATCCAAAGGGGGGTTCCGGGGGTTGGAACCCCCCTTTTTTCTGGACAATCATGTATTTTTTAATGAATATCCTGGTGTTTTAATAAGAAAATACCCTAAAAATTTTCGCGCATCACTCCGCTCGGCGAAATTTTCTTACAATTTTTATTCAAATTGTCTGGATCCGCGCCTGGTGACATTACAAAAAAAAATTCTGTTCAATGCTCGTTGCTTCTAATTAAGGGATCATATAACATTCGGCTGACGTCTGTAATCCCTGCGCTCCCTTCTTCTTGAACTGGAACAGTGTTGTATGTCCACGTATGACAAGTTCAGGTAAGGAAATTGGTCGTAATACTCCCCCTTGAATTAGCGTCGATATAAATGGCTACCCAATGTTGTCCTGTGCGGTTGTCCGGATCCGTGTTGCCCACCAAAGCCATAGGTACATTCACTAAATGAGGTAATCTATTTCGTGCATAGACTCCTCTAATTTCGGATCGGCTACGGGGGTGCCGTTTCAGTATGTGATCCATTTGGTGAGTATTCTAATGGGACGGTCTTCATTCGCTTTGTATCAAAAAAAAACAAAAAACAAAAGTAGTAGATGAATGGTTAAAACATCTTGATGATGGTGAAATAGTTGGTAATGTATTTATAGATTTTAGTAAAGATTTTGATCTTGTTAATCATGTCATATTGTTAGATAAACTTAAACTCTTATAACGTTGGGGAAAAGGCATTGGAGCGGTTAAAGTCATATTTAAGTCATAGACAACAAGAAATTCATTTGAAATGAAATAAGATATGGTGTTCCTCAGGGGTCAGTTCTTGGCCCTCTTTTATTTATAATTTATATCAATGACTTGCCCCTTTATGTTGAAAATCTGATTTGGATTTATATGCAGATGATTCAACTCTACATTTTCATGATCAAAACATTGAATATATAAATGATACTTTACAAAATGATATTAAGAATATCGAAAAATGGTGCCAGAATAATAGCATGAAAATAAATGCACAAAAAACTAAATGTATGGCTCTTGGCTCACAGCAAAAACTTGCCAAGTTACCAGGGTTGGATATTCAAATAAATGAGAACACTCTTGAAAATGTTAATTCATTCAAATTACTTGGTGTATACGTGGATGAAAATTTAAGCTGGGAAGAACATGTAAATCGAATATGTAAAATAATGTCATCTAAAATATCTCTTTTGTATAAAATCAAAGAATATCTCCCAGCACATGTTAAACAGCTCTTCTACAATAGTTATATATTACCATATATAGATTACTGTAGTACTGTTTAGGGAAGTATACCTAAAAAATATTCGGATAGAATTTTAAAGCTTCAAAAAGGGGCTGCAAGAATTATACTTGATTGTGACATGTCATTTCCATCCAATTTAATGTTTTCATCGTTGAAATATAGAGTAAATTATCAAAAATGCATTCTAATGTATAAAATAGTAAATAGACTTGTCCCTGAATATTTATTTATATCTACAAACGAAGAATCTCAAAATTATCACTTAAGATCTGCTTCAAACAATGACTTGTTTTTGCCAAGATCAAATACGAATTTTTATAAAAGATCTTTCAATTACTCGGCAGTCAAGTAATGGAATAATCTACCATTTTGTGTTAAAACATGTAAAACCTGGAATCATTTAAATCATCTTGTTTTTCTTATTTTTTGGACACTGGAGACTTTCCAGTGGTCAAATGAAGTTTATTGAATTAATATTGTAACATGATATTATGTATTTATTGTATTTTATATTTGCATTATTGTTATTTTTGTGTGTTTATAAGAGGGCCTCAATGAAAATTAGACAAGTTCTAATTGAGTCACCCTCTCTAAATAAAGCATTTACTTACTTACTTACTAAACCCGTGGAAAAAAAATAATATTTACTTATGGGTAACGTCATAAACAAATGACGGTACTTTCGAAAACGTCATAGATGGTTTTACATCAGTTTTTGCAACGTCACAGACCAAATGGTGACATAAAATGGCGTTTCATCAATGTGTACTGGGAGGAATTCTCCTATTCGGAATCCCCAGAGGGAACCCCGGGGTTTAGAAATAGGACCTAGTATCTCCGACTTGCGGGGTATGACCCCTCCTAAACAGGGCTGACCCCGAGGGAACCCCGGGATATAGAAATAGGACCCAGCCCGTGGTTGTGCGGGCTGAATAAATACACAACCCACCTTTCGGATGGGATGTAAACTCAGGTCCACGTGTTGGAAGAAATGCCACGCTTCCTGCACGTTAAAGAACCCTTGTAGCAAGCTCTTTTTTGAGTGGTCCGTAGGTGACCGGCTACAAGGCTAATTTCCTTTCAATTTCACCCTACTTTTCCAGTGGCAGTCAGAATTTCCCGTTCCATGACCCTTTCATATCCCAAAGTGATTATTACTTAACAAACTTCTTCTCGTCTTGATATAACTGAAATATTGCTCAGTAGACGTTAAACAATATTCGATCAATCAATCAATCCTAATCGGAAACTTGTGAGTGTCCTGTTAAAATCGAAATAATTAACAGCCGCCATGTATTTATATTATTTTTACCACGGGCTTGCACTTTATGGTGATATTTTACCCCTCGCTTGTCGCTCGGGGTAAAATATTCCCCCATAAAGTGCCAGCCCGCGGTAAAAATAATGTAAATATATGGCTGCTGTTAATTATTTCTTAATTTAAGGGGATACAATATACAATTATGGCCCACTGTGAAGGGAAACATTCAGATTTGTCAACCCGAGGAGGGAGTTGTTTCCCGAGGGCTCTGTCCGAGGGAAACCACCTCTCCAAGGCTTGACAAATCAGGATGTTTCACGTCAACAGAGGGCCATAATTGTTTTATTATATTTTAATTCCAAATCAAGAGGTCTTATTATTGTTTTAATCTCACAAAGAAGATTGATATAATCTGCTAGTGATTTTTAGAATCTACAGGGTTATTTCTCTCTGTGACGTCACATCCGGGTTGTTCAGCGGGATCCCGCAGTGATGTCACATCGAGGTTGTTTGCATCCAATTAAATCTTCTCTTACTTATTAAAATATAATAATACAGTACCAAGGGCAGATAATAACGTCGCCGGATTTGAAATGTTGTTTTTGAGACGTGACAGATTATCTTGTAGAGCGCGGCGTCATAAATCACCAGACTACGCGAATTGCGGACAGGTTACTGTCTATGAAAGCATGATTGTATAATAAATCTATGATAAAATCAATGTGGTTATATGAATTGCTCATAACGAAATAGGGGACGTGGCAGCTCAAGATTCGACATGATTCTCAAATTGAAACCTGATAGCGAAGACCCTTTTTCGGCATCGTTTACAATAGAATCAATTTTTCCCAACTGCATCGTTTACAATAACGTTAAACTAAATTTTTCAGGGCAATTTCAAGGCATTTTAAGTTTTGGGATGCTTTGAAATCCCGTGAAAAATGGCTTTTTTATATCACAATATTTTCACAGAATTTCATTGGCTAAATGCAAAATGTCCAAATCTGTGACAATGTATTACCAATCAATAATAGGCGAGGGTATGGTATTGAAGCGGCATAATCACGATATACACACGAATGATAATTATTTAACTTTTAATGAGGGTCTGTATGATCCTTTTCCGGACAACAGGAAAGGTCATTTAGTCTGTTCTTTTTGATGTCTTTTATTTCCTGTTTAACGGAATAAAGTCTGATCTATTTTTCGCAACACTATATATGCGAGAACACATAAGTTTACGACGATTTTCTGGACAAAATACCGGTATAACTAAATGTCATTTCTCGCCAAAACCGGGAATGCTCATTTGTGGTGATAAAAAATGCCAGTTTTCTCTCTGTAGCTTTAAAATAAGCACATGGACCCCAAGTTTTCAAAGCGAATTTTAGGAGAGTAAAGTTACGCTGAGATCTCTGGTAATTATGAAGAAAAAAATCACTTTACAATTTTTTTCTATTTGAAATTTTTCTTTCGGGAAATGAACGTTTATTCTATAATTACTGACATAAATACCAATTTCGAACCACACATGATGATTTTTTTTAAATGTATACTTACCTTTTTTTAGAAATATCTGAGAAAATTGTAGCAAAAAAACCGGAAGCACTTAGCTTAATTCGTTTAAAAGTTATTGCATTTTACATATTGTTGTAAAAATGCAATTTTTACGCAATATTTTGGAAAATGGGCAATTTCGAATCGCAATTATCCCGAAAACGAAATCATGAAGGTATATTTTTCTTTGTAGGTTTGGAAAGGGCATATTCAAATTGACTTGATTTCAAAATTTCACGAAAAAATCAGTTCAGGATCTTTACTGTATCGTATCTTAACATTATGCACCGTAATTAATCAAGACTTGTCTGTTTCTGTCTATTTCTTTGACATTGTCAAATTCTGCGTACAATACGACGTTGATGGTGGCTGGAAGTTCATCGGCAAAATGAACTTCTAATCGCAAACTTCCTTGTTTTATCAGTTGAAATGTTCCTACTTCCGACATGTCGGGGTCAAATCAAAACCATAGTCCTCTTTTTTGTATTTCCTTCATCTTGAAACATTTTCCCTGTACTGCTGTAGAGTCCAATATAACTTCGAATATATCCATTTGTAGGAAAATCCAGTTGTAACGGTTTGGAAGGTATTTGTTTTCCATCTACGTTGAGAGCTACAAAGTTGATCTTGGAATTTTGAAAATCAAATGGATTTTTTGTGATATTTCCATTTAAGGCATCACTTTCTACACATCCTATCACCAGTCGTTTAGGAAGCTGTCCCAGAAACATGTTGTCCGGCACATGATTCATGTTCCCTCCGTTAACGCTGTCCACTTTGACTTCTATGGGTATTTGACTATTTGTGCTCGTCTTTTCTAAAGCTTTGGCATATCCGATGCGAATTGCTGGATTTACTTGAACTTTCGGTACAAAGAGACTAATGTCCCTAATCTTGATCTTTGTAACCATCGGCATCTCCAGTCAAAGCAAAAACATCTCGGCTTCTTCTCAGTTTAACTCTTAGTTCTACTTGAATTATTAAATATTTCTCTTGACAAAATAAATCCAAATGTAACTTTCCCATCATTTGAACTGTCTTGCTTTCGCCAATCCACCGAATCCTATATTTTCTTTCACATTTCCACTGCTGACAAAACTTTGTACCACATAACACCAGTTAATTGAGAGTCTTTGGCCGCTGGTCCGTAACTGAGAAGCGTTTCAAGGTAAGCTCTATAACGATAAAGACTGGTGGGCGGTGACATCAATTTTTCCTTGTGACTTACACTGATGTCACGAAACAGTGACTGCATCCATAAATTGACAGGTCCAACGTCTGAATCATTGGCTAAGTCTTCTCCATTGGCTTTTATGATTTGTGCTATTACGAATAGATGAGTATTGGCTAAATCCATGTAATCGTCACCGGCGCCACTGACAACAAATTCATAGGGTCCTTGGTCCGTTAAAGTCGACGTCAATCCTTTCTGTTCCCAGTATCCATGTTCGACACTCGTCTGTGTAGGAGGTACCCCATATAAATCCAATTCCGATTTCGTAAACTCGCAAGACTGGATGTACAAGAGCCATATTATCAGAAGATATCGGTCGATGTGATCTGTTGCCTGGTCCGAGGACGTCTGGGCCTTTTCTGACGTGTTGGTCTTTTTATAGCGCGTTCCCCTGGAGATCCAGTTTATTTGACTGCTTTGTCTACTAATTTGGAACGTGTCTGTTTTAATCTCGATATGGTGGCTTGTTGGAAATTTTTTTCCATCTACATCTTCCGCAACTGCCAAAGCCGTCTTCGAGGTTTCTCTTCCCAATGTTTTTGGTCCTTTCTTCAGCAAATGCATGGCTGCCTTAAACAGACCACCAAATATGCTACCTAATCCATGTCCTTTTTGAAAGACTCGCCCGGCTTATACAGGATAACCTCTTCCGGCTTGTTGTGAATAGTAGTTGTAATAAAATTAGGTTAAATTCATATCCAAAATCCATAGTCCATAGTCGAGCGGTCGTAAACAGTAAACAATCATTATAAAAACACAATTTATAATCTGTATTCATTCCATTATAACAACACAACAACAAGAACATCACATCAACACAAACCAAAGTTCTATCATAACATTCAGACAACAATTACATGACGTCATAAACTATGACATAAAAATACGGGAAATAAGGTGACGTCAAAAGGTACAAAAATTGTAATCATTTATATACTAAGTTCACAACAGTAGTCATGATAAGATTTCACATTGCTTTGATAAGGAGGTCGTCTCATTCTATAAATGTTTTCTTCTTTCGACAATGAAGTGTCACCACTACGCGTCCTCGTTAAAGTGGAATGATTTTCCCGTGTCGTCCCTTGTATCTATCTGGATGTCTTGGAATCGGCCCTGTGCTAAGGTGCAGTACTGTATGGGGTCGAAAGCATTCGACTTCATTTTTCCATCTCTTCCCGACACTGGTACTGTTCTTAACAAAGAGTCCCCAACCATCCTCGGTTCTATTAAAGGACAATACAAATACAGAGAATAGTGCCCTTGGTGAACGTCTGACACGTAAGGGGCTTCGTGATTTCCGCCCGAAAATACTGGAGTGTCGAATCCTAGAAGCAATCTAATTAACGGACTGATGATCACTTGTGATTGGTCTTCGACCCATGTCATCACTTTTTGGCTTACTTCACTAATATGTATGGTAAATCCTTTCTTCTTCAGTCCCAAAGGCTGTTTTAGGGTCTCGAATGCTTTGACGATTCTCTTCGGGGATGAGTAATATATTTCGGGAAGTACCAATTAATGTTTCTCGTGCTGTTTAGCCGTATACTGTATCCATCCTTGGTTTTTAGGTACATTGTACCAACTGTGTGGGTACAGTATTTAAGCCAGTCCTATCTCCCACGTTCCATCTAAATCCAACATCTGTGGTAATCGAGTGGTGAAACTGGCTAAAGTGTTGTTGGGATAATAGTCCATAGAACTGTTACTGGGTAACGTTAGATAAAACATGCTTGTGGTGAAGGTTGGGATTCGGTAATAAATAGCCCAAGCAACTACTTAATAAATCTGTCCATAAATTACTGTTTTGATGTCCGGTCGTTAAATTGTAAATGCTGACGATAATGACAGTATAGAGAACGATGACTTGACAAAGGTATACGATCTCTGATTTCGGTATCTTTCGTCCAAGGGCAAACCAAGAGCCACTATCCGTCTCTGCTAGAGCCATCTAACGAAATAAGTCAGGTTGCCTGTTCACCCCTCTTTTGTAAGTCTGACTTGAAGATCCAACTATTGAACGTTTCTGGATATCCTAACCATTTGACTAAATACTGAACTCGTCTTACCTTTTTTCTTTTTTTCCAAATCGTTTCGATTTTGTACACGTCGTCTTTTTTCACCACTTTTTGTAATTCTTCGGCCTAAAAAGTACCTTCTCCATGATCATCTTTGAATACGTACACGAGAGGTCTTGGTTCTTTACACCGTACTACTGTAAACAATTCTTCTGCCTAGTTCGGTAAATACCCTTTCTTGAATGCTCGTTTACTTTTGGCTAAACACAAAAGTACACTTCTTGGTAGGTCCACTTTGGCCATATAATCTCTTGGCAACTATAGTCTGGTTAGACCAAAAAAAGTGACAACAAAAGTCCGAAAGTCACGTCTGCTGGAGGCAAACCGATTTTTCTATGAAAGGTGTGGTTATAAGAATCAATCATGTCGTCCAACACATCTACGTACGTTAACGTTCCTCGGTGCGTGAAATACTTTCACATCTTAGTCTTTAGTGTACGATTAAAGCGTTCGATAACACTGGCCTTGGTCTCCTCGTTATGAGTGGTAAAGAAATGTACGTCGCTTTGGTTAAAAAATTTCTGAAATACTCTAGTCGTAAATTCCGTGCCTTTGTCGGTCTGTAAACGATTTGGACGTCTTCCTGATTTAAAGATGTAAATGCCTCTACTAAACTCTTTCCCGTTTTGTCTTTCAACGGAACGACCCATGCATATTTCGACAATACATCCATGCAGGTAAGTAAATATCTCTAACCTTTATTATACGATGCTATCTTGGCCACTTCTACTAATACTGTGTCTGCTGCTGCTGTTTAGTTCAAAGGTGAAAGGGTAAGGCTGTTGCTGTTGCTGCTACTTAGTTCAAAGGTGAAAGGGTAAGACTGCTGCTGCTGCTGCTCGGGGCGCTATTTGAGTGTTTAACCCGGATATGTCGTTTTAGATCTGCTGGCCAAGTATGTCTTACTGCAAAATGTACACGTGTGCTGCAAGTCGAGCTTTTTTGACGACTGATGATAAATCAAATAAGCATTCCCTTTTATATAAATTTAGTGACGTAAAAATAACAAACCAAGATATACCATTTTTATTATCCCTGACATACTAAATCCATGTCACAGTTCTGGATCAGGCACTTCTGTCTTGATATGTTTCCTAATTCTACGATCAATTGATGATGAGCTGCCCAGATCTTTGTTGCTTTATCTTTGTATTCAGCATGGTAAGTTTGAGTGAACACATATAATATATATGTCGTGTACATGTTATTATTTTGTCCAAGTTATTACTTGTATGAAAATTTTGTACAAGTAATAACTTGTATGATGGCATCATACAAGTTATAACTGTACGATCTGGATTGTACAAGTAATTACTCGTACAATTTTCTGAACAAAAATAGCAATAAATTGTACAAGGACATACATTCATACTTTCTTTTGAATATGTGCTCTCCTACTTTACTGATAATAGGAACTAACATAGTTCTCTGGTCTCAAAGGGTAAACACCAATTAAAAAAGGAGTAGAATTACATTGGGAGGAAAATACATACTGTTTGCTTATCCTTTCGGTATTTTTTTCTGATGCTTAAAATCATTGACCAACTTGCCCATTTTCTTGAGCCAGATTTTAATAATATTGAAAAGTGATCTAACTTTTAGTTAATAATTTAAAAAAAGATAAGAATTTGTTTAAACCAAAAGGTATAAAATTGCAATTTAATTTTTGTGAGTTTGTAATGTAATTACTACAGAAATCAAAATACAAACTGAAATCAAAATACAAAGTGTAGATAGTCTTTGAAGTGTAAGGATGATAATTATTGAAATCAAATCAAGATAAAAAATGAAATTATGTGATAATAATAATGTAATGAACAATTCACAAATAACTTGATATTCTCAACGGATGACAGCGGCTATAAGAGCACTTTTTTATTTTATGTCTGCTGATGATCCCGCATCTTAGAGTAAAATGACATGGGTGTAGTGTTATCAGCTATCTATCTAAACCGATGGTATTCACGGAATTACTACCGTTTAAGTGGTTATTTTCACGGGTATTTAATTTTACTTTATTCGCAGGTATTATGATGTCCCGAAAATTGCATACTGCGAAAAATAATTTAAATGAGACCAAATACAGGACAAGATAAGGAAACGTGAATATTTCATTCCGTGAAAATACATCGAGCAATTTTGGAGAAACCACAAAGTTTGCGACCTTCGAAAATAATCACTTGTACAGTATGAGGTTTAAGCCACTGATCTTTGTTGTAAGCCTTATGGTGACAAGATTACAAACATTGCTTGGTTTACGGTTTATTAACAATGCATTGTTTTGATATTGTATAATGTACATAAAGTAGTATTACAGCTGATCCATATAAATTCAAATTCAAAAACTTACCTCACTGCTTGCCTTTTTGCAAATGGTCCCAGATATAATAAAATTTGAATAATTCAACAGAAGCCAGAATCTATTTGCCAAGATAAAGAGTGAATATCTAGGATCTAAATAAATCCAACTTAATTGAAAAAGAGACTGTTAAATCATGTTGCTGCCAGTATATTATACGTTTCTGACATCTTACTTCACTATTTTACGTGTTCCATATGCATTTTTTTCACTTCATTATGCAAAATGTATTTAGCAAAAATCCATTGCAGGAACACTTAATTTATATCATTGTATAAGTTATTACTATTTTTGTTAAGAAAATTGTACAAGTAATTACTTGTACAATCTTAATTGTACAGGTTATAACTTGTATGATGCTATCATACAAGTTATTACTTGTATAATATTTTCATACAAGTAATAACTTGTACAAAATAATAACATGTACACAACATATATAATCGTCCGGCATTTATGACCCCATCTTTAAACATGGCAAGCACGATCCGCTTGTACACTTCTAGACTTCCATGACGAACTGAATGAAACCGCCATCTTTACTTCCTTTTATATCTTCTTTTTACAACTCTAACGAAAGGAAACCAGTTAGCACTGTAACCATAACCATGGATAACTCTTACCAGTTCAAACCAGTTTTACAAAGTTAAGATTAACAAACCCAAAGCAACAAACGCCTATAATGGCGGGTCACTATGATGCAGTTGCAATCAAGCAACAAACACTTAGGTTGGCGGATCAAAGTGATGCAGTTGCTAACTAAAGAATAAAACAGTTAAGGTAAATAATAAGGTTAAGGTTAAAACAAAAGAAAAAGCAACAACAAGAATGGTTGATCACTATGATACAGTTACTATAAAGCAACAACGCCAATAAAGGTAGATCACTATGATACAGTTACTATAAAGTAACAACGCCTATAACAGCGGATCAAAGTGATGCAGTTGCTAACTAAACAATTTAAGTTTAAAGTGAAAATAAAGAATAAATGTTTAGAAATTCAGGTGAAGGTTAAAATAGGGAATAATAGTTTAAAAACCAAATAAAAAAACAAAGCAACAAACACCAATAATGGCTGATCACAATGATACAGTTGCCCTAAAGCAAAAAACGCCTATAAGGGCGGATCAAAGTGATACAGTTGCTGACTAAACAATACAACAGTTAGAGTTAAAAAACAATTAAGGTGACAATTAAAACATAAAGGACTTACCATTTGGAATTGTATCTGATTCTGTTACCATGGGTATCTCTAATCTTTAAGAACTCTGACTCTTTCTTTCACCAGTTCTTCTGTAACCATTCTGGAACTCTAACCAGTTCTTTAACCATATCTTCTTGCACCACTGCCTTCTTCCTGCTGGAAATCTAACCATTGTTCAGGAACTCTAACCCTTTCTTTCACCATTCTGGAACTCTAACCCTATCTTCAATTATCGCCTTCTTCTTGCTGGAACTCTTACCCTTCTCTAAACCATTTCTTCTTTCACCGTTGTTCTGAAACCATCTTCCTTTTGTGTATCAACTTAAACTCTTTTTATTTCTCAAGTTCGAAATATCAAATCTCTTGTTGAACTCAAGATAAAGTTAAAGTTAAAAAGCTCAAGTTCGAGATATCAAATCTCTTATTGAACTCAAGTTCAAAGTTGAATTTAAAGTTAAAAAGTTAAAGTAAACAACTCAATTTCAAAATATCAAATCTCTTGTTGAACTCAAGTTAAAGTTCAAGTTATAAGATAAAGGTTTAAAGTTATAAAATGACTTACTTTTTGGAAAATCTAACCATTAGTCCGGAACTCTAACCCTCGACTTCGTCTTCAATAATTGTTCTGGAACCATCATCTTCTTTAACCATTGTTCTTGAACCATCATCTTCTTGTGTGTCAACTTGAACACTTTTTTAAAAAGCCACCACTCTGCATTTATCCGGGCTTGTAACCAGCATTCCCGAAGGATAGGCTGCATTAACTTTCTTTTTAATTTTTTTCTCAGGAAACAGCCGACTTTTGTTCAAAGTGGGCTGTTAATGCATTAAATGATAAGTCTCCCAACGTTGAAATACAACAGTCGGGAAACCTACATACCTTCCAAAGTTCAAATCTCCAGCGGTGTTGTAGACACTCCATCAGCCAACACGCGTCTCTTCGGGTAGAAGTAGGAGAAGCCACTCTTTTCTTGTAGGTACGTGAAGACGACTTGTTTGTCCACTGTTCTGAAGCCTCTGTTGGTACCAGTACCGGAACTCTTCGTAAGTCCTCTTGTCGTACGCTGCATTCTCTGGAGTGTCCTGTCTAGGAAACCAGTTGGTCTTATCCATTTCAAACCGCTGTCTCATCTCTGGTTTGATCACCTCTTCAAACGTCTCTGCAGATAAAGCCATGTATGCACTATTGGTGTCCATGGGTCAATACTGGAAGTCCCTTCTGTCCACAAATAAATCCACGGAGTCGTAATAAAACTCCAGCCTTCTCAGCTTCCCGTACTGGTACACAAAGAATCCAATCTGCAGGGGAAGGTCCAGATGGATGGTCTCCTTGCTCATCTACAACTCGGACGTTGTCTCGTCCAGCTAATTGCATCTCCGGAAGGATGGGTCCACCAGATGTCGACTCATTTGCGTGTCCTGGCAAAACAGCACACCAGTATGGCGCTCCTTTTGGTCACCGTCTTTCCATAAGATGAGTTGCCTTCCAATTTCATCGTCTAAGCTAATATCTTCTTGTTGGGATCCGCACTCCGGCTCTTCTGGTATCACTGACTTGGTCACCAAACTTCTGGAAACATCTAGCTGGGTAAACTCCACCACTCGATGTATATTATTCACCTTCAATCCATGTTGCACATACCGCTTTAGCAACGGCGTGATGATCAGGATCTTCTACCCAAACATGGTACCAATCAAACACTTTCTCTTCTGGTTCATGATCCCTCTTTCCTCAGCATAAGTCCGCATTTTGTCTCCCATATCTTCCCTGGACACTTATGTATTCTCGAAGATGGGAGGCATCTCAGCAAACTTCGCCTTCAGGTCGTCGGGAAATTCCAAGTCGACTTCCACAGCACCAAAGATCCGGCCATCCATCACCACTTCATAAACAGACTGCTCTGACATCTTGATCTGCCCATCACACGGTCTCTGTTTGTTCTTCATAAAGTCTGCCACAGCTGGATCGTCCTTCTTCATCTCCTCCCATTCACATTCCCATATCTGTGTAACACCATAACCATTGTCCACTAAGTACTGTATCTTCTGCTGGGTTCGCTGGTACCGTTACTCTTTCGACTGGCTTTCTTCATCTGTCTTCCTCTGGTTCAACTCACAATCATGTCCGTCCCATTTACAGCACTGGAACTCGTACACCATGTTGGCCTCCTTCACATAAGCATCCACAGGCAATCTTCCCACCCCAATCAACTTCTCTTTGTCGTTACCCTGGTGTCTGATGTGGTAACCAGTCTGATGAGCTTCCCATTCCAACCAGTCGAAGGCCATCCTCTCGTATCATCTGGTAGTCTCTCCACGGAACCAATTGTGTCGCTCTTCCGACGAACAAAGTGTCCAGTTTGCATCTCCTTCATGATACACGACAGATACACAGGGCGATGGCATCGTATCCGATGATCTTCTTGCAGGTCTTGGGCTCCTCGTACTCTGTCGGTCTAATGGTGGTGACATCTTGCTCATGGTTTCTGTGAAACACGATGCTGGGTCCTCCCACGATGCTGCTCTTGAACAGCTGGTACAAGTCTTTGTTCTTTTCGCCAGGCAAGGTGAAGTAGCTCTCCAAGTCCTGGAGCATATTCTTTAACGTCAACTCTGGTACGCTGATTCCATCCTTGAAGATAGCCACGTTGTGGGTGTTGTAGTACTGGTACATCCGCTCGATGGCTTCCAACATCGGCTCTTCATCTTTATTTTTGTACCAAACCAGGAACTCCTTCATGCTGGCCATCTGCTGATCTTCCCACACTCTTTGGCATAGCTGATACTCTTCTTCAAACTGCTGAAGAAGGCATCGTGGGCTGGCAGTTGGTTCACCTCCAGTTTCTCCAAGGACGTCATCAACTCATAAGGGAAAAATCTCTTCTCCTCCGTACAACCATACGCTTTCAGGAACTGACTGTAGCTAAATCCAGGAGCCAGGTAGTTGGTGATATCAAGGACTTCAACACTTTAGCCTTCACACCCATAAAGCTGTCGCTTCTCTTCACCACGTAGATGATCTTCTGACTCTTCACCAGTTCGGCAAAAAAAAAGTCTATCTTCATGGCATTCACATCATATTTGCCGGAGTTAGATCCAACCACTGGCAGCTCTTTCAGGTGGCGCTCCAACTTCTGCTGTATCTTGTACAGGTAGTGCTTCTTCTCTTGGCATTCTCTTTCTTCATCACTCAACCCATCCAAGTCGCTGTCAAGTCTTTCCTGGATCTCCTGGAACAAATCTTCGCACTTCTTCATCAGTCTTCTGTACGCATTATCGCTGATCTCTGTCAGATAGCTCAATCAGGTTCCCACTGTCTTCCTTGAATCACCCTTGGACACAAAGCACACTGGTACCGTGTACCCAGGCACGTTGGAACACATCGATACACTCAGCAGGACATGTTGGTAGGTCCATTCCATTTTCTCCGAAGGTCTTCTATCAGTAGGCTGTAGCATCACATGTAAGGATAATACCGGTCCTTCGCTGCTACGAAGAAGGACTTGTCTTCCACCTGCTCAAAGATCGTAGGCTGGGTATGGTGCACACGTCTAGAAAACTTGTAGATCACATCTCCAGCTCCAGTGCAGGTCTTCTCATGACGATGCAGCATACAACTATGGGTCCATCATCTGTCACACTTGCAACACAGGTAACTGTGACTGTACTCCTCCAAATCTGTAATATAGCTGAAATGCTGCTGGTACAGGTTCAGGTTCATCGTACTCTCGTAGCTGTATGGTGACCGTCGTACCAATCTAGCTGCATCGTCTGTCTGCTAAAGGTCGCACGTGTTGACCTGGAACAACTGCTCTTACACCACCAAGTCGTCCAAACACACACCCTGGAACTCTGCAGCAGCCAACTGTCTGTTCTGGAAGTACTCTTGTAGTACGTCTTGGCTGGAGTCTCGATATCCGTCACTGCAGCACCTCTGTGTATACAGCCAAACACCTGAAAAATCACAGATTATACTCGTACGGTCCGTTGGACCCTCCAGTCATACATACCAAACCCTGGTTCCTCAGGAAGAAATCTGGCATAACCACTCTGGCACCAATAGGATGCTAGATCAGCTTAATGACATAGAATGTCACATTCGTCAGCAGGTGGACTATCCATTTGGTATCTGGTCTCTGTTGCCGCACATATTCTAGGATATCGTGTCTGCTCAGCTCCTCGATGAACTTCTCCAAATCTTCAGCTGACCTGATAATATGAGGCGTCTCAAAAACCGGGCGTTGTTCTGGATAGGATGGTAGTAGCACCAGCTCTCCAGTCTCTACATGACGCAAAGTAAACCCAAAAGACAGGTTTATCTTCACAGCTGCGGTCTGCTAGCTGGCCAGGTACCACACCATCTCTTCAAAGGGTGCAGTACAGTTTTTTCCAACGTCACTTCAGTAAACTGTGGGCTGAAACCATCCCCCCACTGGAGGATTTGTTTTTCTTTGCAAATATGGATTGTTATATACCAAAACGATGCTCTTGATGTGGACTTTACTTTGAAATAATAAAAATAAATGTGATATCAAATTCTACTATTGAAAACAATGGGATACAAACATTGACAAATAACTGTTCTCAGTGCTTCAAAGTAAGTGAGAACCGAACCGTCAATCCAAAACGAATAATCCAAGGACAATGGCAACAACGGAAACAAAAAAGAAACAGAGACACAACATGAGTACGGCACAGAAAAGAAAAATGAAGATACACACACACAAAGATGAACAACGCGGACCCAATAACCATAGGTGAGATCAGGTGCACCGGTAGAGTAAGCATCTCCTGCTTCTTATAAGACAAACACCGTGTTGAACATGTCAAATCCGGTAGTAAAGTCAAATCCGGTAGAGAAAACAACAATTAAGCTTTAAAGGGAAAGATCTGTTGTCATCTGGGAAACATATATCCCATAGCGGTCCACAAGATGTTAATTTCGACCGTAAAACTTCTGGAGGGATGACTTCAAGTTTTGGGTAACATATCCTTGTTGAAGTAGCCTATTTGTGAGCAACCGGGCCGTATCAAGGAAGTCACTGTATCGAAACTACCAAAACAAACCATTTTCAGCCATTCAAAACAACATTTTCCGCGAATATATGGTGTTTAAACTTTGTATCCCTCTAAAGGACAGAACATGAATATTCTAAAAATTGGACTTTGAATGGGGGTTGATCGGCTCCCAAGAAAGCTATTTTCCCTCAAAGTACAGGTTGAAAAATGTGCACTTTTCACAAGATGCAAATGGGGAGTAGTCTCCCCTTCATTGTTGACTTTTAAGTTAATCCTAATTAATTCTAAATTTTTATTTGTGGCATTTAGAATTAAAGATAGACATGATACCTAGGAAATGAGCATATAAAACTTGATTTTTATCTGTTCAAATGATAAATAATATAGTAAAACCTAAAACCAGGAGTACACAATCCGATAAGTACTCTAGTAAAATTTAAGAAACTGTGGCCTGCTCACAAAGGTTGAATCTGACAACTGGTTCAAAGTGAAGTTGTACAGGTCCTGGACACGGTGGCCTCTTCTGTCCGGATGGACCTCCAATGCCTCAGGTACAGGGTCCTCGTCTCTGGATCTTCAGGCAACACCATTGGTTCAGCAGGACTCTCGATGGGTGGAGGTGACTCTATTCTGGTCTGCTTCACCACAGGTCCAAGCACTGGTACACCTGGCCTCTCCTTGTCATCTGGTCTCTCATGCAGGGCACGGTGACACTCCAGTGGCGGATCCANGCTTTCTGTTAAGGGGGGGGGGGGGGGGGGCGGAACCCGATTTAAAAAAACCCCTAGGAATTTTAAATATTTTCCGACCTATAGGGGGGGGCACCTCGCCCCCCTAAATCCGCCACTGCACTCGAGGTTGTTCAGTCTGTTGAAGTAATGGCCACATACTTCACAGGTCATGTTGTAGCTGTTGGCCGCTGAATGTTTCAAGTTAAGGAAATGCTTGGCATATTTCAATTCAAAATTGTAATTGTTTGAGACTATATTTAAATAATTTGAATCATTATTTATTATGGTGAAAATCATGAACTGACACCCTACTGTCATGCCATGGTCAACATTATCTCGTTTTTTTCTATTTTTTAATTGTTTAATAATGCCATAACCATTTAATGTAAATAAAGTATTATTGTATATTGTATTCGGTGGTGGTTTTTTTTTTTTATTGTTTCCATGTTTCCTAATTCATTACCAGTGCGAATCGATAAAATAATTGGTGAATCCAGATGAATCATCTAACCTCTGTAACGTATTTACGATCATTTAAAAAATATATATTTATTGTAATAATTGTTATAAGATTATCGACCCTCCAAACAAAAATGTTTAAATAAAAGATATTGCCATGTAAATGCGTGGGATGATTATTGGAAGAAAAGTTTGGGTTCCATTTACCTTATATAAAAAGCCGGAATGTCGCCACTCGGAAATAATCGGCACAGAAAATCTGTCCGAACCAACATTATGCTATAGCGTACATAGTATTGCGCTTCTAAAATATGAAACTTTTGAATTATTAGACACACCGGAAATATGCGATTCAGAGTGCGTTCGATAAAATCAACTAATGGCCTAGTAACATTATAATGGAGAACAGCGACAACAATGTCGTTATGTAAGTTTATTTTGCTAATATAAATGAAAATAGTTTTAAGACAGGAAAACTCATAATTTGTTTATATCCAAAATGACAAACAAAGCTTGATGATTTAGATTTTATTGTGCGCCACTGATGGAATAACCGAACGCAACATTACAGGTCAACATCGGCGGTAAAAATAAAACATTTATTGTTCCCGATGATAACTTGTAAACGTGATGGCCTAAACACAGCAGCTGTTCCTTTCCTTCTTGTTCTAAACAGACATCAGATTAGGTATTCGGATAAAAAAGTTTAAAAATGTTGAAAGCCATTTGGCAGGGGAGGATATCGTACCAAAGTTTTGTAGATCTACCCGCCCCCAGGCATTTGTCCCCCCCCCACAAAAAAAATCGGAAACAGATGCCTGGTGGCGGGTAGATCTACCCTCCACCTCTACAAAGGAAGAGGGTGGAGGTTTTTTTTTAAACAAGTACCTGTGTACCTGTTGTTGGTATCGGTAAATAATCCCATGTTCTAATAAACTAAACTGTACACTGTCATGACTGTTCTAGTCTTTGACTTTGTATACCATAGACACTTATTTCATAAAAAAAAATGTACCTTCCCCTCTCGTCTTCTCAGAGGAAGAGGGTGCAGCAATTATTCAATGAATCAAATGCATGTGATTATACACATGATACTGCCTGCAATTGAGGATGGTATACTAGATGTGTAAACGCAGCCGACTCACTCACAAACTAAATAAAGACTAAAGTCCAAAGGACTTTATGTAAAGTTTGTGAGTGAAAGGCCGCGTTTACACATCCATAAACCCCTCCAAATTTACTTTGAAATTAAATCAATGTTTTCACTGAATTTGACGTCACCATATACTGCACTATTTTCCTCGGAGTGTATTAATGGGCAAGAAACGTTTATCGAGAAAATAACTGTTGTTGTTTGCGACGTTGACCAATGAAATTGGATGTTGCAACAGCAACTGGAATTATCATAAGGCAGTTCATCACCTGAGACGGTATAAGTAGTCGAGGGTGATATTTGTTGCTAAGGGTGGTTAGCTGCGGAACTATAGCTCTTGTTGTCCTTGTGCTGTCCGCCAAATCAGAAAAAAATAAAATGACCTATAGAGCTACGGATGGGCAGCTAGAGTGTTGTAATCTAGTACTAGTACATGTAGTATACCATCCAGAATTACAGGCAGCAAGTGTTATATTACCACCATAGAAAGATCTTGACTATTTGGGTAGATTAAAGAAATTGAAACTACCAACACTAAAATACAGGTGCCTACATGGGGACACGATCGAAACATTTAAAATAATTTCCTGGATTTATGATCGGGAGGTAACACGGGCATTACTGGAACTGACACAATACCAGACAAGGGGAAATTCTAAAAAGCTATAAAAGAAATACACATAATATACTTCAAGCTTAATGTTTGAAAGCATTATTTTACAAACAGAGTAGTTGAAGTTTTGAATAGCTTACCAGAAGCAGTTATTGCAGCAAAAACTGTAAAACAGAAATGAATCTAGATAAGTACTGGGAACATCAAAACATCAATTATGATTCAACAGTCGGAACAAATAGTGAATGAAGAAGAGGTGGATATATTGAATGATGAAACCAGCGTCCACAGATGATCCTATCCTATTATATTGAACATCTTGACTGTATTACTACTTCAAGTAACGTCAATGACGTCACTGTACTATCAGAGCATGTGGTATACTTGACAGAAGGGTGGTATACTCAACAGAGGGGTGGTATACTTACATACCAAAATATTATATACTCATTTAAATATCTATAATATGATTTGCTCAAATCGTGTCACATGACATTTGAGATTTTGCAGGGTCAACCGGTCTGCGTTGGGTCGCATAAGAAGGTCACCTGGTGAACAAGAAAATTCGATATAATATAACAGTTACCACCCTTGATAGTGTGTGACCCAGCGGTTTCTCTCCCCTCGAAGTTAAGGTCACCCTCGAGCAAGCTCTCGGGTGACCTTAATATCTCGTGGAGAGAAACTGCTGGGTCACACACTATCTAGGGTGGTAATTGCGGTTAACTAATCAAAATTAAGGAAATTCATGTGAAGTATAATATATGTACATATTGGACATTCAATGTCGTAGAATTACACTTCTTGAAAAGGTTTTGATATTGATTGTGAGACATTTCCTTTTATTTTGACCATTTGCTTATAAACGCAACTCTTCGGTAACTGCTCAGCAGAATTTCATGAAACTTTGTAAGCAGAAAGGGCAAAATATGCAAATGTTCACATTGTAAGGGATTTTTCATTGTGCATTTTTTTTCCTGGTGTTATGCCCCTATTAGCTACATGCATTTTGACCATATTGTAAGCACAACTCATCTGTATCTGTACAACAGAATTTAATGAAACTTTGTATGTAGCAAGGACATGATATGTAGATTGTATATTTTTATACGACTGCTAAAAATTTGTGGTCTTATAATGGTATGGTGCTGTCGTCGTCATTGTCGTCTGTAGACTCTTTTGATTTTGGTCAATAACTTAAGTTCCAGTTGATCAATCCTTCTGAAATTATGACATAATGTTCCTTGGCACAAAACGGAGGCTAGGATCGGTTTTGGGTTTTGTGACCCCTCTCGTTTCTAAAAAAGCGGCCAAAAGGGCAATATTTGGTGTTTTCACATATTTGACTGTAGAATGTTTATTATTTATCGGATTTTGATGGGGTTTCTTTCAGTGTACTCCTTAGAAAATTTCCAATCTTAGGTATGCCAACGGATTTCATGTGGCATGTACGGCTTACGAGATAAATGGGCCCAAATAGGGCAAATTTCAAAAATTTTAATTTCTAGCTCACCTGGCCTAAAAGGCCATGTGAGCTTTTGCCATCACTATGCGTCCGTTGTCCGTCGTCCGTCTGTCAACAATTTAAAAAATCTTCTCCTCTGAAACCACTGGGCCAAATGTAACCAAACTTGGCCTGAATCATCATCAGGGTATGGCTTCTTAAACTGATGTTCAGTTTGTCCCTCTGTCGAACAACATGGCCGCCATTGCTAAAAATAGAACATAGGGGTAAATTGCAGTTTTTGGCTAATAACTCGAAAACTGTTACAGATATCAAAAATCTGACACGGGGTTAAAAATGATCAGCATGATTAGATCTATCTACTGTGCAATTTTGAAGAAAATCTGAAAACCCATCTTGGAGTTATAGCCCTTTTTCCTTAAATTTTTCAAAATTTTTGCATTTTTTATTTTTTATTTCAAAAAGTGTAACAGATAGAGGTCAAGTGTAAATTGCTAAAAATGTTAAGCATATCAAAATCTACCCACACTGAAATTTTGAAGAAAATCCATTATTCCTTGTAGGAGTTATTGCCCTTTTTTCACCGAATTTTTAAAATTTTCTTATTTTTCGTCTTTTATTTCCAAAACTGTAGAAGATGAAGGTAAAGTGTAAATTAATGAAATGTTTGCCATGCTGTGGCGACTTCAAAACTGAT
>MJUU01005712.1:0-11306 GCA_002080025.1 Modiolus philippinarum
GTTGACATCTTTGACATCTAGAGTTATAACGGCTGAAAAAGAAATAGTTAGTGTTAAAAACAGAGTTACGGAACTAGAAACGAACTCTCTTGGGACTTGAAACCTGTTTGACGAAATCAAGGAAAAAACAGAGCGTATAGATAAAAAATTTGATGAGCTCAAAAAAAAAAACAATCAGAAATGGATAACATGAGACAATCCGTTAACGATAATATTTAAAGATCAGAAGACGAGAACGAGAAGCTTCAAGATAGGCTTATAGAAATGCAGTGTAGATCCATGAAATACAATTTAATTTTTACTGGTTTACATGAACAAAATACAGAAAATGTGAAAGACAAACTACGGCGGTTCTTATATTATGAGATGCACATCGATCAACACATTGAATTTGGCAATGTAAACCGATTTGGAAGGAAGAGTGAAGCTGGTCCTAGGCCAATTATTGCAAGATTTTTGTACCACTCCGACTTAGAAATGGTAAAAAGAGCAGGAAAAACTTTAAAGGGTACTTCATTTGGTGTTAATGAACAATTTCCAATTGAGATAGAACAGAAAAGACGTCGCTTGTATCCAATTATTAAAGAGGAAAAGAAAAAACGGTCCAAGGTAGTACTTATAAGGGATAAACTTTATGTAAATGATGAACTAGTTAACCCCGATGATTACCTTGTTGAGCGTCGAGAGCCTCAAAAAGTTAGAAGTAGGCCGAACAAACGACCAAGAGTGAATTCTACTTCCGAGAGAGACGACACAGATGATTACCGCCCATAGGATTACCGTGGAGGCCATAGTGATTGTTCTTTTGAAACATTAAATAAAAGTAACTGTTCTGTTGATAATCTAGTCATTAATAACAATGTTGTAAATATTTTATCACTAAATGTGTGTGGCTTAAGTAGACGTGTACAATATCCTGAATTTTTGGAACTTGTAAATAAATATGAAATTCTATGTTTTGTAGAAACAAAAACAGATGACATTGATGAAATAATTTTACCAGGGTATATTGTGAAAATGAAAAATCGGGCTAAAATTTCCAGAGTGAAATCAGGGGGGATAACTCTTGCTTATTGAAAAGAATTTGCGAATTCTATTTGTGTTATTGAAACCGAGAGTAAATATGTCCTATGGTTTAAGATTAATAAAAATGTTTTAAATTTATGTCAAGATGTAATTTTTGGTATTGTGTATATTCCTCTGGAAAATTCTTTGTATTGCATAGGGGACCCGTTCAATGAAATTTAACTTCAGTTCAGATCATGATCATAATGTTTGTCTGTTAGGTGATTTCAGCTTGCAAACCGCTGAAGATTCAGATATAGTTGACTATCATCTTCACGAGTTTTCAGGAATTATAGATTTTGGGGAAGAAGTAACTGTATGGCTAAATGAACTTAATATTGATATAAAACGAAAAAAATATGGATAAAAAGAAAAATAATTTTGGCAATTTATTGCTAAAACTATGTAAATATAATAATATGATCATTTGTAACGGTCGGATTGGAAATGATAAACGCCTTGGGAGATTTACATGTAAAGACGTAAGCATGGTTGACTATGTCATTTCCTCACCGGGTTTTTTGAAACATATTGAAAACTTTTCGGTATTAGACACGTCGAAACTAATATCCGATATTCACTGTCCTTTAAATGTAGAAATACGTACTGATAGACCGAAAGTTATACGCGCACAGGTTAAATCTGAATCTGATAACGTTAAAAAATGGGATAACGAGAAAGCGAGTGATTTTATAAAAAGTATTAATATTGAACGAGTCGAAAATATTTTAATGATATTAATTCTTTAGCCGATGGCATGGTGAACAATGATTCAGTTAATTCTATTGTTTCACGGATAGGCGATATTTTTATCGATGCTGCGAAATCCACATTTGGTAGCTATACCCAAAAGTTTAAAAGTAACGCAACAGTCAATAAATCAAAGCCATGGTTCGACGAAAACTGTAAAACTGCAAGGAAAAACTTTAAGCGTTCTAAGAGAAAACTAAAACGAAACTATTTAATGAAACAAAATCTTTGGAAAAACGTTACAAAAGGACCATGGATAAAAGTATTAGAAAACACAGGAAAAAAAATAAGAAATATAATTGATAACCTAAAAACGACTAATCCGAAAGAATACTGGAAAATACTGAACAGTGGAAAGACAAAACGTAATCCTGATATTCCAATGACTGTCTTGTTTGATTTTTTCAAAGATTTAAATAGTGGAAATAATGTTGAAGACGAAAATTCACATATGAACCATAACAGTGATCTAAATAATCTAAATATTCATATTAATTCTGAAATAACTTATGAAGAACTAGAAAATGCATTACAGAAATTGAAAAATAATAAAGCCTCGGGAGTTGATCAAATAATTAACGAATACTTAAAACATTCATTCAGTTTAATGTCTGATGTTTTTGTTAATCTTTTTAATTTAATTTTCAACACTGGCATTGTTCCAGAACAATGGTTATGGGGTGATATTATTCCAATATACAAAAACAAGGGGGATAAACTAGATCCGAAAAAATTTAGACCGATAACCATTATAAGTTGCTTTGGAAAACTATTTACGTCCGTTTTAAATATAAGACTTAATAAATTTTCTGATGAGTATAGACTTATCTGTGAGAATCAAGGAGGTTTTAGGAAAGGATATTCACCACTGATAACTTGATCATTTTATATATTTTAATAAGTCTAATGAAAAACAAAAAGAAAAAAAATATTTTGTGCCTTTATTGATTTTGCTAAAGCGTTCGATACTGTTTGGAGGGATGGTCTATGGCAAAAATTGTTACTTAATGATATAAATGGTAAAATGTATGACATTATTTTTAATATGTATATGGGAATTAAATCTCGGGTTAGCTATAATGGGGAAACATCAGAATATTTTCCTTGTAATATTGGTGTAAGACAAGTCGAAAATTTGTCGCCATTTCTATTTTTTCTATATTTAAATGATTTAGAGGGATTTCTTTCTGAAAAGGATACACAAGGTTTATCTGATATTACATTTGATATTGAAAATAAGTTAAATATATATTTGAAATTATATGTATTGCTATATGCCGACGATACAGTGTTATTTTCAGAATCTGCCGAGGACCTACAATTACAATTAAATGTTTTTTTTGTGATTACTGTAAAATGTGGAAATTGAAAGTGAATTCATCTAAAACCAAAATTATTGTATTAAGTAATGCTCGTTTGTTAGCCAATGTTCATTTTTCTTTATGATGGAAATGAATTGGAAATAGTTCATGATATTAAATATTTAGGTCTTATTTTTTCAAAGAATGGTTCTTTTGTACAAACTAAGAAAGAGTAGTGGATAAAGCATACAAAGCTATGTATGAAGTTTAAAGAAAGGTCGTTTACATAATTTGTCTACTAAATGTCAGTATGATTTGTTTGAAAAATTGGTGAAGCCTATTTTATTGTATGGGTGTGAAATTTGGGGTTTTGGTAACAATGAAATCATCGAAAGAGTGCATTTAAAATTTTGTAAGCTTTTGCTTAATTTGAAAAAATCGACTCCAAGTTTCATGGTATATGGTGAACTTGGAGCATATCCGATGACACTTTACATATAGCTTCGAATGGTAAACGTTTGGGCTAAAATTATTAAATTATTAACAGTGAAGATTTTAAGATGACAAATATTCTTTATAAATACATGCTTCATAAAAATACAGAAGACGGTTATAATATTGAGTGGCTTAAGTGTATTAAAAATATCGTAGATAAATGTGGTTTTTCTAATATCTGGGAAATACAAGGAAATTTTAACTTAAATAAGTAATACCGAAGTCACTGTGAATTTACTTTCTGCATATGCGCATTTCGACAACTTATGTCTCATCAGTGCAGATAAAATCTAAACGTTTGGAAGTGGTTTAAAGTGGTTTAATTTAAGCATGAAACAAAGACTGACGGATCAGTTTCAACAAAAATGGCGGTCAGAAATGGAAAATTCTTCTAAAGGTTTATGTTATAGATTATTCAAAGAAATTTTTGAATTTGAGAAATATTTAGACCTATTGTCAGATAAAGATAAAACAACACTTTGTAGATTTAGAACTGGTAACCATAGATTACCCATTGAAACAGGTAGATGGTCAGGTATTGACAGGAATATTCCAACATACCTAACGTCGTTGCGGGGGTATCAAAACAAAAGAAATCTGTTTTGCTTGGATTTAATTCTCAGCTGGCATTGCATCTTGTGCTGTCGGTTTGATCAAATGCATACGTGCCCAATAGTATGCACGTATAGATTTTTATGTAGCTCACACTGGTCGCTGCAAACCGAAATGACTTCTTAGATGATGAATGAAGATATTTATAATTCAGTATGTTTTTTTCTAGATATTAACCAAATTAATCTTCTGTCTATATCCAACTGTAACCAGTTAATATTCCAGCGTTAATTCTCATCTTTAAGAAATAACATTTCAAAAATCTGATATACAGGTTTTCCGCCGCTGAGATTAAGTAAATTACAAAACAACAAAGTTACTGTGAATTTAGTTTCTGCATATGCGCATTTCGATCATAACTCTTCAGTGCATATCAAATCAAAACGTTTGGAAATCTCTAGACCGAACTGTGTGTAAAAGTTGACAGAGAACAAATTACCAATAGGATCTAAAGAGTAAAGCGAAAATCATTTACGTGCTAACGAACTACTCCGATTTTTTTCACATGAAAAAAAGAATAGAAAGATAACATTAAACATTTTTTAACATTATAATGACCGAAAAACACAGTCACATACCACAATATACAAAAAAAAAACTGCACAAGAAAAAGTACAAATAAAAAAAAGACGCGTAAACATCTGGGAGGAACTCGGGACAGCCGGACTTGACCGGCACTAGCAAAAGCGGAAGGGGTAAACCGGTTTATGGCTACCCAAGCCTGTACTTTATCAGTAACGTTTTCCTTAAGTATAATGAACTAACGAAAAAAAACTAAGTCCATGACCATAATCTTGAAAGTTAAAAGGGACAAAACATAAGTTTGAACGATTGATCAAGGAGTGTTCGTCGCTAAACTACCGAGTAGCTCAAGGAGCCTAGTCCGCTGGTAATACACTGTCGCAAAACGGAAGAAAATCAATCTAAAACTCCCAGATGGATTTGGTAAAGAATCATGTATTTGAGAAGATATCGGCAGTATCAGTGAAAGGCCAGTATGAGTGAAAAACTCTCAGATAATTGGATCCGAAAGCCAATTTAACGCTATCGATATCCCCTATTGCGTGAAGAATGTAAGTTCGTCCCAATTTTTCAAGATTGTTTAAATTGAGGATTAGAAATGCCCTTAGTAATAAGCAGTTTGCGATCGACATTATATTTTTATATCAAATGTTTATATATTCTATGAAGATTTTTAAATGTTTTATTAAATTTATGAAATTTGTAACATTGTTGTAAAGTGATAGTTAGATTACGTTAACTAAAGTCGTCGAGGATAGAACAAACGCGAGCGAATCGTAACAACTGAGAAATATAAACTCTAGGATGTGGCTAGAGGAACGTCGCCGTCAAGAATAGGGAAATTAGTAATACTGAAATCAAAATAATTATAGGTTTCATTATGAGTGAGGCTTGTATATCGCTTTTTATCAAATCGAGCTATTTAATTACACAATAATAATTAACGAGCTTCAGCGAGTTAATTATTATTTGTAATCAAATAGCGAGATTTGATAACAAGCGATATACAAGCATCACGAGTTGTGAAACCTATTTCTTTTATGATAAACCATTCTGTCGTGTTCTCCCAATTATGTTAAGTTGGGAGAATTTAGTTGTGTTTTTGAATACATTGAAGATTGATTATGTACTTTAAACTTATCCTTATAATGAATGTAAAGTCTAACAATAAATTTTCCCCGTATATAAAGTAGAAACCATAAACAACGATAAGTGTTGTAGATGTAGGTACTATGTTGCATTATACGCACATGTACACAACAATCAATAGCAATGACAAGTACATGATTCCTCGCTGGTGACAAACCTGGGTAAAAACTCGGTTGAATTGTAATTACAGTTTTAAACATCTATACAGTAATAAAATTAATTTCTGCTTGTTAGTTGAGTGAAAATGTTACGGATGATTTGTTTTGTAATTAAATGTAGGTGTAAATTTCTCTGTATCTGTGGTAACTGATTCTGATGTCAATTTCCACGCGTCAATGATCCCAATACACATTACATCATAATATCAACTCAGAACATAGGAAGGAAATTAAACTTATTTGTAGCAATAAAATAATTTATTTCAAGTGGCCAAAATATATTCAACTGTTCGTGGAGAATGAATTAATAGGTGCGTACACACGAAGCTCATTTTTTTCATTTCTTCTTCTTGCCAATGGAATAAAAAATAATGCAGACAACATAATGCAATGAGCACGAAATTTACAAAAGAATTGCCATGACGTTGGTTTGGCCTGATGTGTGACCTCTAAAACAACCAATGAAAATACGGCTGAAAATTTATCTAATCGTATGAAAGGCCAATGAAATGATAGCATAAAAGTTATCACTAAGTGATACAAAAAATCTGATCGTGTAAGAAATAGATGTTGCTGCCACATCATAAGAGAATTCCTTTTATCGCTAATTTTATTTTTTATCTTACGAGAGACAACGATAATAGTTGGATCTAGAAGAGGGCATTTTTTTAATCATTGTTAGCTTTGTAAAGTTTTAGTTGTTGTAAGCAAACGATGTCGACATAATCTAAAGACCGGGGACATCGTCTATATACCTGTTGTCATAATTGAAAATAGAATCAAGTTGATCACTGTTTGTATGGTTCAATTGTGTATTTTTTTTCATGAAATATCGTTCGTAACAGAAAAGAAAAAGACCTGCAATCAGAGGTGTACAATTTGTACCCGTGGGAATTCTAATGACCTGTTGGTAAACCATGTTGCCAAAACCAACAAAAATGTTGTCCAGCAAAAAATTAAGTGCTTTGATCGTCTCATCACATGTCCTAGAGCAATGATTGTTGAAAGTTATATTAGAAAAGAATCTTTGCTTTCTGTTACAACAAATGAACTGCAGACTAGAAAATCTTAATAACTGATTAATCAGTTGTCCCAATTTAGATTTAATCAAATTATGTCGAAGCATTGTATAAAGTGTAGAAAAATAATAACTGTCGATAGATGAAACTGTTTCTTATTGTAAGTTATCTAAAACTTCAATAACATTTTTTACATCCTAAAGTAATTGACATCAGAGTTTTGATAAGTTTTATTTTTCATAAAATTATATAATTACCTCCTTTGTACAAGTAAGTGTATTTGTTATTTGGATGGACAAGTTAGTAGTAGAACAGTTGCTCGATGCCGAAATAAAACGATGCTTGTAGGCTTTTTTGCGAAGCTAAGGAATCCAGTGCATTTTAGAGTTACAACCTACCTACATCCGTTGCAATTAGTAGAATAAAAACAAATTAATATTTACTGGCTATTCAAATAAATATAAATAATTGTTTCGATACCAAATATTTGAATGCGTCGGGGGAACATCTGGTGCCGCGAACATTCTGTTGTCCCCATAGCTAGTAAAAAAGAAGATGTTAACTGACCGTACCAAAAATATAGTATATAAATTAATTAATTATTAACAGTGTTTTGGCGATTAAATTCTCATTGTTTAACTCCTGATAGTACGTTTAACTATGTAATGTCAAATTTTAAATAACGGTAACAGTCATACATGCATGGGAAAAGATGAGGCACCCTAGTTAATGTTTACTCTTAATTACGAGACAAAAAATCAACCCCATAGGTTAGTTGTTACTAATATGAAGAAGAAAGGAAATGGGGTAAATGTCAAGGAGACAACATTCCATCTCCAGGTTAAAACGACCCCAAAATGCACCTAGGGTTCACAGTACGGTCTTCAACATAGTGAGGAACCTCACACCATATCGCAAGCCCTAAATGGCCCCAAATATTAATTAAAATTACAAATCAAAGGAAACAAACCATATCCAATTACCCGAATATCAAGAAACTAAAATTTTATAAGAAGACAAGGTCAAGCCAATGACCAACATATTCCCGACTTGGGACAGGCGCAAAAATTGCGGTGAGGTTACACTCGTTTTTTTGGATCCAAACCCTGCACCTTTGTGTGGTGAATGGCTAAAAAATAAATACACAAACAGACCAACAGCAAAAATAAATCCAGAAAAAAATCCAACTTATCAAGAAGAGTACCTTTACAATGAAGTACATAAATATATAAATAAATTTTCTCTTTGATGAAATGGAAAGATTTCTTCTTCGGCGGAAGTTTGCAAACTTAATTGAGATATAAAATGCCACACTGGCTAAAACCCATTTTGCCGGAAAAGGAATCGTATTTCATATTCTTGTACGAACAATTGAATCACCTCACGATTCTTTATATCCAGGGCCGATGAAAGCATTTTCATTTCGAAGTAATTTCTGAAAAGAGATTTTTTTGATTTATTGAAACTCTTTTGAACGTAGAAATCACAGCAAGTGTCACGAGAAGCGCTTTCCTTAATATTTCATCACTTAAGTCTATCCCAAAATGTTGAAACATTTCTTTTTCACACAGACTTTCGTTACATAATACATGAGTATTCATGACATTTGAGGTAATAAATCCAATATAAATGTCTACATTCGTGCCCATTTTATCAGCGTCTGCCGACAAGATTAGCAGTGACAATCGTGACGTTTTGAGGTCTTTCAATAAAAATCTGGATTCAAAGTCTCACGACTGTCTTTGGCTATTTTCTGTTCTGAAATGCAGTTGTTTTTGTCATTTCGTACAAACCAGGCAAAGACCCTATGATTTGATTGGATAATGGGACATCGCTATGTTTGAACAATTACTTGTTAACCTTTAAATCGGGATATTAAACCTAACGCCCGGACCTTTCAGATTTATATATTCTTTGTTTGTTTGTTTTTTTTTGTTTGTTTTTTTTTGTTTTTTTTTGTTTGGTACTGAATAAATTTTGGATTTCTCCCTCGGAAACCGTTTAGTCGTCAGCTGTATAGCATTATCTGATGCGTATAGAACCCTCGCATGTCAGCTTGTGCACTATACGCAACAGACAGCACTACAGGATACGGTTCCATTCGGAGAAGTCTTTAATAAATTAATTAATTTATAATTTATAATTAATTAATTAATAATTAAACGATTCAATAGGCACTGGTGTGCTGCTTTGCTAATAATATCATATTTTGAACAAGAGAAGAGACGAATCATTTTCCGACTTTCTTGCCGTGAAATTTTTCTTTATCACCAAATATGCCTTCACAATTGATTAGTTCCTGTTAATCATAAAATCTGCACAGGAATTTGAAAAGTCTGATAAATTCCATAATGGGTTCTTGTTTCTTAAGGTACTTGACCTATGTTAAATGGAGATAACTTCTTAAAAATGTAAGGTGTTTGACACAGTCAGTTGCATCAATGCTTTTTAAGCAATTATGAGAAAAAGAATCAAAATCATCTATGTTACTGAGAAGCTTAGAATATAAATTTTGAAAACGATCTAAGCAAACAAACATATGATTTTCAGCAGTTATGTCATTAACCCAGGTCTTCCTCCTTAAGAATATCTATGGCTGTCACTTGACTATACTCTAAATTAACTCAATCGACACTGCAGATATTCATTAATAATATATGTGTGATAAGTAGATATAAGGGCGTCTTCGTATATTGCAAACGTGCTTCATTGCTCCGGAAATGTAATTGTCTTTCTTTCATCACAACTAAATATCACAGTTTACTGAGACAATTTTGTAATCCCTACCCCTACATTAAAAAATACATGATTGTCCAAAAAGGGCATTTATCGATTTCTTTTCTAAACCTCTTTAGCCAATTTGAACCAAACTTGGAAACAATGGGTGGTCCCCTTCAAAGAAGTTGTATTTTCGGGTTGTCGCCATTTCCAAAATGTCCGCAAACGAGGAACAAAGTTTAACACTGGACCCTATTGAGACACTTTAACAGGGCTATCAACTGAAACCATAGCGCACATTTGAACTTTAATCTAACTTTAGAACCTTTAACGTCGACTGTCTGTAATAATAAGGAGATATATGAGCAACCCAGGCACTTGAGAACCTTTTGTGTGGCAATCAAATCAAGATATTCATTTTGGGTATTGCTAAAGAAATTTTGTTAAGAATCATACATACAAACAAGAGATGCAGTTAGAAAATGGCGTGATAAAGATGCTGAAATTGTATCGACAATATTCTCGTCTAATTAAGAAGTCGCTTTTTTCACACATCACAGGGATTCAAAATGAAACAAATAGCTTGGACCTTCATTGCTTGGAGATAAAAATTACAAGGGTTTATACAGACAAAAACAGAAACATCTTACCCAGTGCTTTGATTTTAACTTCCGCTAGACAATGTGCATTCTTTTAATAGTCAAGATTTTGAAATTGGAACGAAGAGACAACTTATTCACCCATTTGCTTCATACTTTGACCTATTGCAGTGGATTGATGGACAGGAACGTCTAAAATCTAGGCTATACGACAAGCGTTACAAATTCGTAATTGTGAACTCTCCTTTTCTGAGCAGTAATTACATGTATACTTCATATGAACCGCGGCAGCACACGTTTTATATCTGTCAAGGTTTATTCGTGACTGTAAACATGTAGTTTAAACTGACAGTGACTTTTTAAAAAAGCAAAAAAAATTCTTCTTATGTTCAGACTTAAATAAATTCATCCGTAAAGAAATTCTCTGACTGTCATAACAACATCATAGATGAATAAGTAGTTTAGGTTTCACAAATGTGAACGCACATTTGTATCAAGAATGGATTACATTACCGATTTTCACTTTACACCCCGATAGAGAACAAATAACGAAAAGAATCTATACAGAAAAGCCAAAATTCAGCTAAGGGAGGAAGATTTTCCTTAGTTTTAAACAAAATTTGTAAAAATTAGATATTCAAAGTTTCAATACAATCGGTTTTCGGGTCAGCAAGGAAGTACTGACTACTAGGTTGGTGAATACCCTCGATTACTCAAAAACCATTACAGATATCAAAAATGTGACTAAGTAAAATGATCAACATGAGAATATCTACCCATGCTGAAATTTTGAAGAAAATCTAAAGAGTTATTGCCCTTTTCCGTAAAATTTCAAAATTTTGATATTTTTTATTTTTTATTAAAAAACTATAACAGGTAGAGTTTAAGTTTAAATTGCAAAAATGTTCAGCATGTTAA
>MJUU01005712.1:11420-22865 GCA_002080025.1 Modiolus philippinarum
AAAAACGCTTTGAGATAGAGGTCAAGTTTTAATTGCAAAAATGTTCAGCATGTTAAGGACTATATTTTATTGAACACATTCAAGTTTTCCGACCACTTCTAAGATGGCCGCCAGCGGGGAACTTAGTTTACCATTTGACCTAATGGGAAAATTCATAAAAGAACTTCTTCTTGAGAACCACTGAATGGACTTGAACCAAACTGGGCATGAAAGATGCTTATGAAGTGCTGACCAAGTGTTGTTACTTTGGTGCCGATCCATCATCCAACGTGGCCGCCAGCGGGGATCTTAATTTTAACATTGGACCCTATGGGAAAATGCATACAAAGAACTTCTACTTTAGAACCACTGAAAGGATTTGAACCAAACTTGGCAGGAATGATGTTTATAAGGTGCTGAGCAAGTGTTATTACTTTGGTGCCAATCTGTTATCTTACATGACCGACAGCATTGGACCCTATGGGAAATGCACACAAAGATCTTCTAGAGAACTGCTGAACGGATTTAAATCAAACATAAAATGAATGATGCCTGTCAGGTGCTGACCAAATGTAACCAGCTGTGAACTTAATTTAACAAAAGATCTTCTTCTAGAGAACTGCTTTATAGATTTAATCCAAACTTTGCCTATTAGAAGCTGACCAAGTGTTGTTACATCAGTTCTAATCCATCATCCAACATGGCTGCAGCAATGAATTGGACCCTAAGGGGAAATGCATACAAAGATATCATGGAAAACCATTGAATGGATTCAATTTAAACATTGCATAAATGAAACTTGTGAGATTTTGACCAGGCTTGTTACTTTGGTGCTGATCCGTCTTCCGACATGGCCACCAGTAGCAAAACTTAGTTTAACATTGGACCCAGTTGGAAATGCATAAAAAGATCTTCTCCTCTGAAACTGCTTGAACAATTTCAGTAGAATTTTGATAAGAAAGTCCTTATGTGACCCTCTTCAAAGTTTTTTTTTAAATAGCTGCCAGCAGGGGACGTAGATTAACATAGGCCCCTTAAGTTTGGAAACTGCATTCGAAAATCTTCTCTGAAACTGCTTGAACAATTCTAATTAAATTTTATAAAAAGTTTCTGATTTCTATGTACAAACACAACCAAAGATGGACCATCAATTGGGAATTATAGTGCTGCAGGACCAAGGTGAGCGATACAGGCTCTTGAAAGCCACTTGTTTCTGCAATGCAGTTGTTTCTTTCATTTAGTACATACCAGACAAAGACCCTATAATTTGATTGGATAACGGGACATCGCTATGTTTGAAAAATTATTTATTAACATTCAAATCGGGATGTTGAACCTAACGCCCGGACAATTCCTTTAGTCAACTTTTAGTCTACTCTATATAGGTCTCCTTTTCAGATTTATGCATTTTTTGTTTTTTCTCTGTTTGGTACTAAATAAATTTTGGATTTTTCCCTCTTATTTCTGTCCCAAAATGTTAAAAATTTCTTTTTCACACAGACTTTCATGACATACATTTTGTAATTGACATTTGAGGTATTAAATGCAATATAAATGTCTAAATTCGTGCCTGTTTTATCAGTGTCTGCCGACAAGATTAGCAGTGACAATCGTGACCTTTTCTCAGGGCTTTCAAATATAATCTGGATTCAACGTCTCATGACTGTCTTTGGCTTTTTTTCTGAAATACAGTTGTTTCTTTCATTTAATACATACCAGACAAAGACCCTATAGTTTGATTGGATAATGGGACATCGCTATGTTTGAATAATTATTTATTAACCTTCAAATCGGGATGTTAAACCTAACGCCCGGACAATTTCTTTAGTCTACTTTTAGTCTACTCTACATAGGACTCTTTTTCAGATTTATGCATTCTTTGTTTTTTCTCTGTTTGGTACTAAATAAATTTTGGATTTCTCCCTCTGAAACCGTTTAGTCTTCAGCTGTATAGCGTTATATGATGTGTATAGAACCCTCGCCTGTCAGCTTGAGTACTATACGCACCACACAACACTACAGGACATGGTTCCATTCGGAGAAATCTGTAATAAATAGCTTCAATACGCACTGGTGTGTTGTTTTGCTTTATTATACATCATGCAAATTTCTTATAAAATCCAGTCATTTCATTGGTTCTCCTGAATGCGGTATTTTGCAGCAATTTTTGTTTGCTCCGCCTTCCCCTAGCAACATGTGATATTTTTGCATAGCAACGAAAATATCACATGCTGAGAACGGAGTGTGCCGAACTTGAAACCCTCTCCGACCGAGATTTACCGATTAGTATTTAGTTCTATTTACTGACTTCTGCCGAAGAGACAGTTCTTCGTTAAGACAGCAACTCTACGAAACAAACGTGTTGTCACCGGGTGCTATATATATACATGTTTAATAAAAAAAAATGTCAGTCCCTTTCTCTCTTCTGTTTCATATAAAATGTCAGTCCCTCCATCTATAGGAAAAGCGAGGAGGACTGAATTTTTTTTAATGAAACAAGTGCCTGTGTTCCATGAGTATCTGGCAGAGAAAATGTTTTGATTGTGTTTAAAGGGTTAACAAATGACAGGTAAAACTACTTATTTTCATTTCTTATTTTAGCATTTTTCCGTTTTGATTTTCTATTTGGTACATGCTAGAGTTACAAAATGTGTGTTCAGATGTTGTAATTCATATTATATTCTTGACTAAAAACACTTAATTTTTTCACGAGAAACCATATCATTTATTCAGTAATAAGGTGAAAGGAAGACATTTCAGTATAATGAAAAAAACACACTGCCTTCAGTGAAGAGTGTTATAGTAGATTACCACACTTAGAAAAAATATCGCATGAAGAGAAAATATCACCCTCGACTCTGTCTCGGGTGACATTTTTCTTTATTTATTTTTTTTCGTATGGTAATCTACCATAACACCCTCCACTGAAGGTAGTATGTTTATATTTTTACCTAATAACATTTTATTTTAAAACAACTAATTTTCCGAATTTCTTGTGAATTTTTTTCTTTATCAGCAAATATGCCTATATATAAGTCCATGGGCTGAAATAACCCCTAGTGCATCCCCCCACGTCCGAACCCTAACCATTTTTTTAAGTCCCGCATGTCATCACAACATCATAGATGAATAAGAAGTTTCGGTTTCACAAATGAGAACGCACATTTGTATCAAGAATGGATTATATTACAGGTTTTGACTTTCCACCCTGAATTCGTTTACTAACAGTGTTAAGGTTTCGGTTTACGCTGAATACTTATCGTTCCGAAGCGTTTTATGAGTTTGAATATTCAGTGTTTTAGTTTTGAATTTAATGTGTGTGATGTTCGTATATGTTGCCGATGTATCGTGTTTGTGTTCTTCTGATGTTCTCATTTTTGCAATATCTCATGGCTTTGATTTATGTTATCCACTTAATACTTTGTTCCTTCTGTGTCTAATTTTAAACAGTAGAAGTCTTATAAGTGACCCTTGAGATATAGTCTGTTTTTCAGGTTCATATTCATAATTGACTTTTGTTTTATTTTTTTCTATTCAATTATACTTTATTAAGGTAGTAGACCTAGGTTAAGGGAGATAACTCTTTAAATCAGTAAGACGTTTGAAATAGTTAGTTTCATCAATGCTTTTTAAGCATTGACGTGAAAAAGAATAAAAAATCATCTATGTTACTCAGAGGCTTAGAATCTGTTTATGAAAATGATTTCAACAAACTCACCTATGATTTTTAAGAGTTATGTCCCTTAACCTAGGTCTACTACCTTAAGTGCAAAATTGTTTCATTTTGCTTCAATCGGTATTTGTTTGCCGATGTCTATAGATCACAAACTAATAGCATATTTTTTTCTAAAAATATTATATGAACACTTGACAAAACTTAGAACTACTTAACATTTGGGCCAATTATCATGCATTTCACACAGATTAAAGTACGGCATTCTAATATATGTCACTATTTTGCCAAGCAAAAGTTTTTTGTAATTGTATTCTTATTGATATGAATTTGTGTTACCCTTGTATAACCTGCCATTGGTATAATTTGTGATAAAAGTAAAAAAAAAATTATGAACGTATATGGAAAAGATGTACATGAGAACATATCACATATATTAATTCCAACTTCAATAATTTTAAATGAGCTATATGGCCATTTCGGAAATTTATTCCTCATCAGCACTAGAACCCAAACATAGGAAATCCATTATTTCTAAAGAAAAAAAATCTTTAAAAAGTATCTTTTAAAAAACATTTAAATATTATGAGTCATTTTTGCTGTCAATCAATTCACTGAATTTGTAATGAATGAACTAGTAATTCTAAATACAGTGCTAAACTTCTCTAACATCTATTCAAAACTACACTGAAACCGCGTACAGTATAGAATAAACAGTATGCGTTAATAAATTGTAGTATGGCTAGAGATTACTTGATAATGAGTCTATCTACGTTTTTTATGTGTCAGCAACATTTGCCACGCGTTGAACAGATCATGCTTACTATTGACCACTTGATGATACCTCGGTTTTTATAGGGGTTCACACTGTTAGTGCTTTAGTTGTTTGGCATTCTTGTTCATTTTTGTTTATTTGTTTTGTCTTTCACTAGCATATGTGTTTTGATCTTATTTGGCCATTTTGATCTTATCATGATCTTGACAGGCTTAACACAATTTTGTGAAGACAGTGTTAGATTTTAGTTCGTTTTCAAGATAATTGATTTCAAGGACGATCAAGACGTGTTAAGATAATTTAAGATTAAACAAGACTGACTTGTTATTTGCATTCAGGAACAATCAAGACAAATTCAGTTTGTTAAGATCAAACNGTCTTGTTCGTCCTTGAAAGCAATTATCTTGAAATACGACTGAATATCTTACACAGTCTTAACAAAATTGTGTTAAGCTTGTTAAGATCGTGATAAGATCAAAATGGCCAAACAAGATCAAAACATATCTGCTAGTGTTTGTCATAATGTCTCAATTCGTGTTGGGTGTGAATTGCCGTAATTTTGGATTAGTTTTTATGATTTTAGAATTACCTTTTCCTCGTTCTTGCTTCGGTATTCGTTTGATATACGAAACGTTTCAAGTACGAAACTTATGTTATTTGTATACAGAGAAATGCCTTTTAAGTAGTCAATATGCATCTACTACGCTCGGTCTAAATATGAATCTACACAGCTTTTTCACAACGGTTTCAAAATACTTTATACAATGCATTACGGCTATAATTTATACGCGGCACTGCAGCTATTTGCTGTTCATATGGCACTATTGCAAGAAGAATACCAGTTTGGTGCAGACCTCTCGTCCAACTTAACTTCAATTTAACTTGGAATAAGTAAATACTGACGTAACTGTGAATTTTATTTTCTGCATATGCGCATTTCGACAACCTACTTCCCCAAGCGCAGATAAAATCCAAACGTCAGGAAGACCATTAACTCAAAGATGTCAAAAACAATCATAAGTCAAATGCAAGTTATTATCAGTCATAGAGCTGTCGTAGAACTATTCTAGAAATGTTTATAAATGGTTACAGCTCTAGGTTTTCTAAGAAGAGGCTTAACGATTATCATAATTCCTTCTATGTTGGAGCTGATATAAAAACTGTCTTTGTTTTAGAAGTAGCAATAAGAATGGAAAGAATAACTTGGAACAGTATTAATACAGTCATATGACAGAACAGTCCTAAAAAGGGTCATGATCATGGCTATTTTCATGACGATTGCGAGATAATTACATGTATTGCTGGCTTCAATATTAAAATTGAAAATATTCTTTTCCCATGCATTAGTTGCAGACCTCTCGTTTAGCTGAAATTCAAGTAAATTTGGAAACAATTACAAGTGAGGCTTGTTTAAGAGGTCCCAATATCCCATATCCCAGTATGTCTGGAAGAAAATATCCCTTTGAAAATTGAAGATATCCCATTAATGACTAACATATTCCGTTTTCAATAGTCAAAATATTTAATATCCCAGTACTTTCTGTCTCAAATATCCGATATCCTATTAAAAAGTATGGCAAATATCCAGTATCCAAATATACCCTAAACAAACCTCATAAATTAACTTGAAGCTGACATTGAGCAGTCATAGAGCTGTCGTAGAACTATTCAAGAAATGTCAATAAATGGGTACAGCTCTAAGTTTTTTAAGAATAGGCTTAACGGTGATCATAATTCCTCTATGTTGAAGCTGATCTAAAAGCTGTCATTGTTCTAGAAGTGGCAATTAGAATGGACAAAAATAGCTTGAACAGTTTTTATACAGTAATACGATAGAACAGTCCTAAAAAGGGTCATGATCATGGCTATTTTCATTACGATTGCCAGTAATAACATGAAGTGTTGGCTTCAATTTTATATTGAAATATTCTTTCCCCATGAATTGGGTGCAGACTTCTCATTAAGCATAAGTTCAAGTTAATTTTGAAACAATTTTGCTTTGAAGTATAGAGCTGACATATATACAACAATTATAGAAAGACCATAAATGGTAACAGCTCTAAGTCCTCTAAGAGGAGTTATATCAGTGGCCATAATTCGTTCTGTGCTAGTCTATAGGCTATCATTGTTGCAGAAGTGATAATAAAAATGATCATAAATCAAACTAAACAGCTTAATAGCAATCATACGACAGAGCAGTTCTAAAAAAGGCCATGGTCATGGATTTGTCGTGAAATTCGCACGTTTTGTTGCCAGCCTCAATATCATATTGAAAACAAAAATGTACTTTTCCCATATATTTTTTGTCAAATTACAGAAAGGTAATTATTGCGGTCAAAGATATAAAACGATCCTTTTTCCAAAAGCTTTAAACCAAGTAGTAGAAAGATTCATGATTACGTGCATCGACATAATATTGAATACAGAAAATGTCACCTTTGCCATATTTTCAACGCAAATTACAGAAGTTTCATGATTTTGATCAGCAATATCATATGGAAAAGAAAAATATTTTTTTCATACTGTGTGATTTAGTCAAATAACAGGAAGTTTCTTGATTGCAGCATTAATATTATTTACAAATTAAATACAGAAGTGTTCCGTTAGCTATGTTGTAGTCAAAATACAAGCCGTTCCATTATTGTCAGCATCAATATCATATAGACCCTTTGCCACGTAACAAATTACAGAAGGTTTCATTATCATAGGCATCGATATCATTTTTATTATATACCTTTTATCACACGTTTTTTAGTCAAATCGAAGAGAGTGGCATGATTGTTGGCATCGCTGAGATAAAAGGTACAACAAGAAACATCTACAATGGCTGAAAATATTACATGCCATTATCTGCGGGTGAAAAACACAAGAAAAAATACAAATAAGACAAGAGACAAACGTAAACAATACAGCCGGACTTGGTACCTGCACTGGCAAAAACCCGCGGTAGGGTTAAACCGGTTTATCGGTATTCAAACCACCCCTTATCTGTCCCATTTCCCTATATCAAATACACAAACGAATAAAACCCAATACAGGAAGCCTACAAACTCCATGACCAAAATCTTGAAAGGAGAGAAAATGACAAAACGTAATTTTGAAAGATGGGTCAAGAGGTGCCCGCCACTAATTTGTCGGCTTGCTCAAGGCGTTTAGTCTGTAGCTAAACACTGTCGCACTGCGGAAGAAATCAAATTCAAAACTTCCAAAATGATTTGGTCAAGTATCATTATTTATTTCAATAGACATCGGGAGTATCGGTGAGAGGCATGTATGTATGTTGAATATTCAGATCACTGGATTTCAAAGTGAAATTAACGAATACAAGAAGAGTATCTTGTCAATATCTCCTATTACTTAAAGAATTTAGGTTACTTCAAAATGTTTCTGAATTTTAGTCAGTTTCTGGCATTTTTTACAACATTTCCGTAAAAACTAGGGTTAAAAATGCCCCTAATAATTAGCTGTTTGCCAGTAACGCCATATTCAGATATCAAATATTCAAATCTGTTATAAATCTTCTTAAATGCATTCAACAACTTATGAAAATTGTAACCCTGTTGTAAAAGTTTGGCGGCGATAGTAAGGCTGCGTTCATTTAAATCGTCAAGAGTAGAATCGTACTAAATAGAAAGTGTTCATCCCGTATAATTGCGATAGATAAATGTCACCGTCAAGAGAATGTAACTGTAATAGTGAAATCAAAATCATCCCTTTTATCATATACTTCAGTCTTTATTTTACCAGAGTCAAAAATGATAATTAGATCCAGAAAAGGGTAGTATTTATAATCATTGTTAGCTCTCTTTTAATTCAGTTCTTGTGGGTAAGTGATGTCTTCATAATCTAATCAAAGTACGAAGGTACTGAGTCAATTAACGCCGACTGAAATTAATGAGCAAATGTCTCCGACAAAAGTGTGTTTGTTTTTAGTTTGGAGACTATGGTTATCAGAATTACAATTGTGATTTATTACGCTGTATAATGAAATCATTTTTTCAACCAAACTCTGGAACCATATTCAAGACTTCATCGATGTGAGGGGCTCCAAATCCTAAAATCCTAATCACGAATTTTTGCGCCACAGCTAGCCCTTGAGGGCACTTGTATACGTTATTGAATGGGTTGCTGCTGGTGTTCAAAAAACCCTATCTTCATGACCTTATATTAGAGGGATTTCAACAAAACATACATATTCATTTATTTTCAACAACAAAATGTCACCCTTTAGATTCCAAAATTTGGAAAATGATGACCAGTTCAGTTTCCTTTCTCAAATCTTATAATATAATAATTAAATACTCATATTGCCTTTGATGACTGACACATATTTGTACATGATTAGCAGCTGTGTAAAATGTAGGGGTCTTATCATATAATTTAACATGTTATTATTATTATTATTATTATTAAATGTTATTATAATTGTCCTTATCATATATTTATTTTCATTTTATATACCATTTTACTGTACCCCGTTATTGTTAGATGTTTTGTAATTCCTCTCCTTGTAGACAATATATTACTCTTTTTCATCATTTTTATGAAGTCACAATTTGTTGAAAATAAATAACAAAATACCGTCACACGGAGTTAAAGACATTACCATTCATTCATGTTTGGAAGGTCATAGGTCACACATGCATCGAGTCCAATACACGTCACCGACGAACGATTGCCTAGTAAATAAGATAGATTCGGTAATATTATTTTAATAGTACACATGTATTCATTGATCATTACTTAACAATTTTGGCCCGTCGATCGAAGAAGTTGATTCTAAATATATGGCTGATCAGCGAATTATATTGCGGATTAATTTCATAAAAAGCATAAGAAATGCACAATGAGGTTTTCTCCTATTTATTACTCAATTTTATTGAACAGTTTGGGCGTGGCTTAATTTTCTCTGTCTTGTAGGCAAGTTTAAATCGAATAATCTCGATACAATTGACCCATGACCAGTCAGGTCAATTAAACAGAGTAATATGTGATCTCGAGCTGTGCGCGCAGCTCTTTAATTGACAAAACTATGGATTGTGAATAGTAAGATATCGTCAATATACCTATTGTTATCATAGAAATAATTTTATCACTGTTTTGTATTGTTCCGTTTTGAAGTTTTTTTCATGATGTCTCGTTTGTAACAGAACAGAAAAATGTTCTTATCGAAGGAGTGTCATGATTGTGGGCAACGATGTGTTATCGAATACAGACAATGTCACATGTTTTGGTCAATATACAGGAAGTTTCATGAATACAGGCATCGATATAACACCGAATACAGAAACATTTTCCTTTTGTTATATGTGTCACATCATGATTCCAAGCATCGGTGTCATATCAAAATGCTTAAAATGTATCTCTCTCAAATGTTTTCAGTTAAAAAGAAGGATGGTGCATGAATCAAACCAAATGCAGAAAAAATGACCGATTTTGAGAAGTCTTTTTGTCAAAAGGAAAGAAGTTTAATGATTTTGTCCAACAATGTCGTACCGTATAAAACATTTCCTCTTGTTAAAGTCAAATTCCAGGAACTTCGACATCGATAAAATATTAAACACAATAAATATCCCTTTTACCAGATGTGTTAATTCAAATTCAAATCTCCTTAGCTGATTTTTTGCTTTACATTTAGATCATAGTGGTTATTTGTTCTCTATCAGTTTTTAATGGTCTTTGATTTTATGGTCTTCTAAACGTAAAGATTTTATCTGCACTGAGGAGACATGTAAGTTGTCGAAATGAGCATTTGCAGAAGGTGAATTCACAGTAATTTCGGTATTTAGATATTTGTTATCACTGGGTCGATGCCACTGCTGGTGGACTGTTAGTCCCCGAGGGTATTCACCAGCCCAGTAGTCAGTACTTCGGTGCTGATCCGAAAGCCGATTATTTTTTGGAACCTTACAATACCATTTTTTAGCTCACCTGGCTATGCCAGGGTGAGCTTTTGCCATCACTTTGCGTCCATCGTCCGTCGTCCGTCGTCTGTCGTCCGTCGTCCGTCCGCCCGTCCGTCGTAAACTTTTCTTCAAAAATCTTCTCCTCTGAAACCACTGGGCCAATTTAATCCAAACTTGGCCCGGGTGATCACCAGGGTATAGAGTTTTAAAAATATGTTCGGTTAGTCCGAGGACCAAACAACATGGCCACTGTTACTAAAAATAGAACATAGGGGCTAAATTGCTGTTTTTGGCAAATAACTTCAAAACCGTTGCAGATATCAAAAATCTGACAGGGTAGAATTGTTTAGAATGACAAGATCTATCTGCCCTGCAATATTGAAGAAAATCGGAAAAACCGTCTCAGAGTTATAGCCCTTTTTCCGTACAGATAGAGGTCAAGTGTAATTTGAAAAAAAAATGTTCAGCATATCAAGATCTACCCACCCTGAAATTTTGAAGAAAATCTATAAACTCTTGTAGGAGTTATTGCCCTTTTTTCATCGAATTTTTAAAATTTTCTTATTTTTCATCTTTTATTTCCAATACTATAGAAGATGAAGTTTAAGTGTAAATTGATGAAATGTTAGCTGTGGCGACTTCAAAACTGATGTTGAAATTGTCCTTGACCGCCATTTTCAAAATTGCCGCCAAAAAAGGCGGGACAATTCAACATTGTCCGATTTCAATGAAATTTGGTTTCCAAATAGATATTGATGTTGCGACTTCAAAACCGTTGTTGAAAATTGTTTGTTGACCGCCAGTTTCAAAATGGCCAACAAAAAAGGCGGGAATATTCAACATTGTCCGATTTCAAAGAAATTTATTTTCTAAATACATATTGATGTTGCGACTTCAAAACCGGTGTTGAAAATTGTTTGTTGACCGCTATTTTCAAAATGGCATCCAAAAGGCGGGAAAATTCAACATTGTCCGATTTCAATGACATTTGGTTTCCAAATTGGTCTTGATGTCGTAACTTCAAAACTGATGTTAACAATTGTTCGTTGATCGCCATTTTTAAAATGGCCGCCAAAAAAGGCGGTAAAAATTCAACATTGTCCAATTTCAAT
>MJUU01005716.1:0-16053 GCA_002080025.1 Modiolus philippinarum
TGCGCCCCGTGTTGTCTATCTATGTTGTTTTGTCCTTATTTTTGTCTTAAGCTTTCGTCGGGCTACTTAATGACAAATATTTGTAGGCATACATTGCCCGATTTCACTTTTTTTCTCATTGACCGCTCCTGACATGTGTTGCTTCAATGACATATTTTAGTTGCGATCGATGTTGCTCAACATTTTTATTCTCTTCTTGTAACCCTGGTGCTTTCAGCTGGATAACCCTGAGCATCGCCCAAGTTGGCACTCCATGGCGGGTGGGGAGCAAGGGAATGACCTTGATATAATTTTTGTCAAGAATACCGCTTAAGTGCACGCTAGGGGCCTTCTTGATCTCGCCTGAGGGGGTGAATATTTTTCACCTCAAGTTGAAGACCCTCAGGCGACATCAAGATGTAGACAGGAATAAAAGCCCTGTCCTTGATAATCGGGATTTTTCTATGTATCGTGTGCGTTTTTGTCACATGTATATTCATTCCATATCCTTTCATTTTTCCTATAAAATTATTTTTATTAAATCCATTTACAATGTGTGAATTTTGATGTTGAGGCTCCTTCGTGTTTAGAGACGGAAGGATGGTTAAACTGGTACCGGTCGGTATTCCTTTCGGTATCACCCTTTCGCTCATTATGAGGTTACTCTCTGTAGCTGGTTTCGACATTAACTATAAAGTAATTTTTATTCCATCGGTAGAAACTTATTTTGAAACTTTTTTTCAAAAAAGTATGAAAATATTGGCTTCCATAATGCATTGATTTCGCTTTCAAAATATACGTTTCCTGAGCAGACGTATGGATTTACACTACTGTATGTTTTCTATTTTTGATAATAGATCATCACCGTGCGTCTAATTAGGTGTTTTCTTTTGCATGAAATCTTGAATTAGTTAATAAAATTTTCTTAAATTTGGCGTAAAGATTTTGGTACCTGACACCCATAATACAAGATTTTTTAATCTGCCATGTTTCATTATGATGGGTTATTAAAGTAGCCACAACGAAATTTGCCGCGACTTTTCTCCAAATATCTTTTCAAGTAAATGTTAAAGGATGACATGGCATACACCAATAGAAAGCTAATTTTTTGCCGCTTCATGCCATGCATTACCATAATTTTACAACAAAGGATTTAAAAGTTTTCCATTTCCCTTCTATGTTATTTTAACAGAAAATTTGAGTCGAAAACAGAGGGAGTACGCCTGGTTAATTCAACACCTGTATTTATTGTTATAATGCCCTGGGGTCTGTCGATTAACCAAAACACGTGGGTCGGGAGTTAATCTCGATTGCGAAGCAAAAAATTAATTATGTAATTACTTGACAAAGTGTCAACAAAAACTTTTTACCTGTAAACAAATTTATCTTAATAAAATTAAATCGTAACTGGATATTGATTCTGCAAATTTTATTTTCAGATTTACCTAATAATTTTTATGTAAATTAGTAAACAAATCTAAATTCTGTTTGTTCATTGGCCACCCGAATAAACAACAAACAAGCGCCCTATATGCAAATAAGTAACCCATCGGCAATGCATTTGGTGTCTTTTCATTGGTTTGTTGGTTTGGGTAAATCATTCCATCGAATTTCTTCAAAATTTGAGTGAAATTAACATGAAGGTCTATGGAAAATAATTTTATTTGAGCTTTTATTATTTCGGTAAATATACCAAGAGTGGCGGCAAAAAATTAGAAAATGATACATATATGTTTTATTAGGGTCTTATTTAAAACAAAATAGCTACAGCGATTTAAGCTGCGGCAAATTTCGTTGTGCGTACTTTACTTGAGCTGAATGTCGATTGCACAGCCAATTGAACATACACGCCTGTATGTTGAATGCCTCATGGTGACTTCAAGATGAAGAGCAACAATGAAAGTGTTGTTCCATTTGCATAATCTTACCATGTACATTTACTCCATACCCCTCTATTTGTTCATGAAGGCCTGTAGTTGACAAAAATATTGTGTATTAGTTGTATCTTTTACACTTTAATCTGAGATCTTTTACATTTCTAAGAATAATAATTATTTTGAAAAGAAGCAGTCTGAGTATGGATTTTCGCATCATAGTGGCATTTATGTTTGATGATCGATTTTTGCATTTTGAAAAATTATATCTTGCAAATATAATATAAAAGTTATCAAAAATCGTGAAAAATGTAATTATAACGAAAATGAAAAGCTTAAAAACTTCTCTGACCTTTTGCTCCCTTGACTGCTTTCTTTTTTCCGTAACCATAGTAACCATCGTATCCGTAATCAACATGGTATCCATGGAAATCAGTGCTGTAATAATTCGTGTCACAAACTGAAATATCAATAGCACATGACTAATAAATGTAGTAATGATCAAGTCTATCTATCTAAGGGGACACCAAACAGTTCCAAGGGGGATAATAGCAAGTTCAAATTGCGCCAATGTTTTCTTAAAAGAAGAAACAAGTTCCCGAACACGTTGCAATTAATGCCTATAGTCAGTTTTTTTCAAAATTGTCTGATTTCTCTGGAACTTTTTATTCTCATCTGTCTTATTCTAGAACATCCTTATCACTGTGTATACAATGTAAGAATAAGAATAAGAATATTTTATTAACCTAATCAAAGGGCCCATAAAGAACATATAATCAATTACAACATACGTTCAGCTCTCAGACATCATTAACATTTACAATACCATTCACAATGATCATAATAATTGGTTATAAAAAATGAAGAGAAGAAAAAATATATATTCACATTAAAATATAAGAAAACAATGAAGAGGGAGTCAGCATCCAAATCAACAAAAACTACATATGTAATTTAAATTTTATTCTTATCCCTCATCTCCGTATTCACCACTCTGTGTATCAAGCTACTGCTTCACAGCATTATTTATTTTACATATTTTGTCCGTGTTATAAACCAACAGATGCCAAAATAAAAAACTCACATAGAAATCACTAACAAGAAATCATGCAGATTTTTACGTTTGTCGACTCATTTCAAATTTCATAAAACCATATATATAGATACCCATAGAGAAAGAAATGATTTTGGCAAATACATGTAAAGCAAGTTTCACAGGTTTGGTGAAATTCATTTCTTAAGTCTGCGTAGGAATATTTTCAGGCGCTTTTGTGAGTAATGCGTCTTTCAGACGTATAAATTGTTTGTTTTGGCGCTCTTTTCCTTATCGAGAAAAATCACTGACCAGTCTTCGACTCTTATACCTATGATACAGGACAACTTTGCGAACAGAGTGAAGCACGTGGTGAAGGATCTACTCTTTTTCTTCTCCAGAAGACGTTTTAGTTTACATCGTGGCACATAGAATCCTCACTAAATCTTAAACATGTATAGTCACAAGAAGCGTGATAAATTTCGATTTGTACAAGTGTACAACGAAAGCAGTATCGACACTTATATTTATGGCGATGACTCGAGCAGACCGGAACACGTTTTTCATAGATAGTTCGACACGAAAAACCAAGCATTTAGCATCAATTCTTAATCCTACAAAATGGGGCAGTATAAAGCAATGGAGTTCTTAAAGAGTAAACGACTGCAGCAGTTTAAATTTTTAGAGAGGAAAAGTTTTCACAGATAAGTATTTTAATTTATAAACTAAATTACTTTCCGATTTTCATAATCATTGACCTAAGGTCATTTTACACACTTTTGTACACGCTGTTTTCATGAATTTATTATATATTGCATGTATTCACAATTGTATTGTATTAGTGTTAAACGGTAAAATATTATAATTTATACTTGAAAACGAAGCTTTGGTGTATATGTACATTCAACCTAAATTTGAGTATCTTGTCCCAGTTTACTGGGCTGGTTTTAAGATACATCCCAATTAAATGCCATTTCGGGTTATCTTTTCAAGAGCTTAACATGCAACACGATAGTATTTCTTTTCATTTTTCGGATTCGATTGCTTTCCATGTCAAAACGGTCAGTTCACTACTACGACAAAGATTTTTTACGCACGAGCGGTGATTGTTTATGACTATACGGCGAATGTGTAATGAAAAATGTTATAGCTAATATATAGATCTGGAATCAGAATACCTTGATATTTTGAATGAAAATCGGCGAGACGGATTTTGATTCAGTTCAGTAGCTCATCAGTCTTTTGTTCTTGCTTTTTCATTTACGATATAAATATTTCACATACAAATAAAATAAAAACAAATCAATACACAAATATTTTGTTCATATTCACAAGGTTTTCTTTTCTTATCTTTCTACATTTTTAGAATATTTTTTTCTCTTTTTTTACATTCAGAGGGAGTAAAAATTTCAACAAGTCCCGTTTCGGCCTTTTTTTTTGTAAAACCCGCTTTGAGCAAGTTTTCCGATTTAATGTTGAAGTCGCATTTCTGATCAAGATTTTATTTATTACTTATAAATTTTCGTCTTCGGTTAGTTTTACTGATTATTATTTATGAGTTTTATTTTCAAGTTTCTGGATTTTTATTTGTAAGTCGTGTTTTACCACAGTTTGGGCTATTTTAAAGTCCCCTTTTGGGCATAGACACAGATTGTCCCGTTTAGGGCATTGAAAGAGATTTATTATTTGAATCAAAGTCCCGAGTTGGGCATTCTTGTAAGTCCCGTTTTGGGCCTAGATACAGAATGATGATTTCCAAGTCCCGTTTGGGGCATAGATACAGATTAGTCGAAAGACACGTATTGCGTATTCTTGTAAGTCCCGATTTAGGCCTAGATACAGATTGATAATTTGTTTGTCCAATTTTTGGAATAGATTCAGATAAGTTATGGTAAGTCTCGTTTACTGCATATTTATAAATTGATTACTTGAATGTTCTGTTTAAGACATAGATACAGATTGATTATTTGAAAGTCATGCGTTGTGTTTTCTTGTAAGTCCCGTTTTGGGCCTGGATACAGAATGATGATTCGCAAGTCCCGTTTGGGGCATAGATATAGATTATTTGAAAGTCATGCGTTGTGTATTCTTGTAAGTCCCGTTTTGGGCCTAGATACAGATTAATATTTTTGTTTGTCCTATTTTTGGAATAGATACAGATTGGTTACGGTAAGTCTTGTTTACTGCATATTTATAGTTTAATTATTTGAATGTCCAGTTTTGGGCACAGATACAGATTCATTATTTGGAAGTCCCGTTTGGGCATTCATGTAAGTTCCGTTTTGGCCATAGATACATATTGTTAATTTGAAAGTGTTCCGTTTAGTGCATCTATAGATATAGGTTGATTATTTTTAAGTCCCGTTTTTGGGCATAGACACAAATTGTTTATTTGTAAGTTGCCGTTTAGTGCATCTATATATGTAGGTCGATTATTTGTAAGTCCCGTTTAAGGCATAGATACAGACTGATTTTTGTTAGTCCCGTTTTTCCTTTTTTTTTGGTATAGATACAGATTGTTTTATTGCAAGTCCGTTTTGGGGATAGATACAGACTGATTATGTGAAAAAGTGTAAGGCATGTTTTGTAGAAAGACACAAATTATTGATCTGAGAGTCCCGTTTTGGGCATAGACATAAACTGATTATTTGTGAGTCCTGTTTTGGACATAGACACAGATTGTTTATTTGAAAGTCATGTTTTGTGCATTTATATAGATTGATTATTTGAATGTCCAGTTTTTGGCATAGATACAGATGACTTTTTAATAGTCCAGTGTTGTGCTTTCTTGTAAGTCCCTTTTGGGAAAAATACAATTTGACTATTTTTAAGTTTAGTTTTGGCATAAATACTTGAATGTTGATTTGTTAGTCCCGTTTTTGGCTTGGATACAGATTGTTTATTCGTTAGTTTCGTTTAGTGCATAGATATAAAGTTTGATTTTTGTAAGTCCCATTTTGGACATAGATATGGATTGGTTATTTCAAGTCCCGTTTTGGTATAGATTCAGATTGAAGATTCAGATTGATTGTTATAAGTTTTGTTTTGGGGATAGACAAAATTGATTTTTCTTAGTCCCGTTTTGGACATAGACACAGATTGGTTATTGCAAGTCCCTTTTTGCATAGATACAGATTGTTTATTGTAAGTCCCGTTTTCGGGGACAAATACAAATTAATTATTTTTATTATGTAAGTTTAGTTTTGGGCATGCATTCAGTTACATATTAGTAAGTCCCGTTTTGGGTATAGGTACAGATTGATTATGGTAAGTCCCTTTTTTTTTGGCACAGATTCAGACTGATTATCATTAGTAACATTTTGGCATCGATTCAAATTCATTATTATTAGTCCCATTTTTGTTTAGATACAAATTGATTTTGGTTAAGTCCCGTTTTAGCATAGATACAGATTGTTTATGGTAAATCCAGATCTGGCATAGATATAGAATGATAGTCATAAGTCCCGACACCGATCATATGGCTTGCAAATTCCGTTTTTGGGGTGTAGATACCACATAAGTTGCAAGTCCTGGTTTGAGCATAAGCCATCCACGATTTATTTCTTGTAACTTTAGGCTTTGGATTAGATCATAGGTTTTAAAGTATTCCAAGACCTATTTTGGGCATATATGCCGGTTTATTAGCTGTAAGTTTCGTTTTTGAGCATGGATATTGATATTTATTCGAGTGTCGTATCGTTCGAATAAGCTTGGTATAGACTTTATAAGCTGCTGCTTGGAGTAGTCTAGTTTTAGGCACAGTTAATTGCTTTCAAACGCAATACCCAAACCCATATTGGGCACGTATATATCTATATATTTATATTAGCCCTAGTGTGATGTAAATTTTGCATTTATATAGTAATCCATTCTTTCACATTATTTTAAATCCCGTTTTCAGCATAATTGTAAGCGTTTTTCAGTGATAACGCTTTCCAACTTCCAATATGATTTTGAGTCATTTTACCGGGTGAACTCGTGTTGGTTTTCTGTGATGTCAATTTCATCACAATTTTTATACGCCTGTGCAGTTGTCAACAAAATGTATATGATTTTGTACAGCATTTTGCTTGATACAGTAATTTTTATTTAGTCTTTGTAATCATACTAGTAATAATTTTATTTTGTTTTTAAGCCTAGATTTAAGCATTAATCAAGTTCATATTAGACCTATTTGAAACAGGTTTCTCATTTTGATTTAAAGCTATTTCAGTTTCTTTACATTCAGTGGCTTGAAGCACAGAAAATATTTTGTTGTTCTATGCGTCGTTTTTAATCTCCGTCGTCAACCGTATGCACAACTGCTTATTTTACACCAGAGCATGAGTTGCATTGAATGCTTTATCTAGCATGGATCTTAAAAAAAAATGGGGGCTGCACAGTTTTGTGAATGGCAGAGCCATCGTTTCAGCTGTTGAAAGCAAATTGTCGACAAGGCTAAATATGATCATATTACAGAAGATTTTTACAATATTGAAAGTAGCCAAAATTATGTGATTTTAGCAAAGTACATTAAGCAATTACATGCATATTACAATACATATCCTTTGTATTATCGAAACTGGTCAGTGTAATCTCTCCTACCTAATCCGAGTTTTTGTTTTATTTACGCATTATTAAGACAAATTTTATGGCATGAGCGAAGCGAAGGAGAACATAAATTCATTTCTTAAGTCTGCGTAGGAATATTTTCAGGCGCTTTTGTGAGTAATGCGTCTTTCAGACGTATAAATTGTTTGTTTTGGCGCTCTTTTCCTTATCGAGAAAAATCACTGACCAGTCTTCGACTCTTATACTTAGCACGAAAATGATTGTATTTTCTAAACAAATGATAAATTATTATTTATATATTTTCAGATTGTATGCCTTCCATGAGAAGCCAGGCCTGATTTACCCTGTCTTTATAAAATTAAAACTCTCCTACCTAATCCGAGTTTTTGTTTTATTTACGCATTATTAAGACAAATTTTATGTTCGCATGAGCGAAGCGAAGGAGAACATAATTTACCTTGATGGAAGGGGCGTAGGACATTTCGGAAAAAAATCTAAATTTCCGAAAAACCTGACATCCCTTTTCCGAAAATTTTATTACAGGTAAACTTTCAAATAACTAAAAACCAAAAGGATGGTTTGTATCAGTTTTTCTCTCATAAAGTGGTTTTATAGTTAGAGAAATCTTCCTATACTTGGTTTTATTTATTCATGATTGTTTATTACACACGGAAAGAAAAGGAGGTTGGGGTCTTCTAAAACTGGCTGATGGATGGCCTTTGCAAGTGTCGGTACCAAATCCAGTTGTCCCGAGTTCCTATTGTTGTTTACGTTTGTTTTTGTTTTTATTTTTTTGTAATTCATATGTGTTTTTCTGGTGCAGTTCTGTGGTGAATTGTGCTTGAAATTTTACAGTCAATGTAGATGCATTTTTTAGCAACTGACCAGGTCAGCCTTTGCTTGTCTTTATGCGAAGGACAACAGTTTTGTCGTAAATATAATTGCAGATGCACCGTACAATGAAACTTAAACTGAAGATAAGTTGTCATCTTGCGTACCTTTCCGCGTGCAGTGTGGGTAGCTGTTCCAACTAATGCTACACGATTTCTCTTATATAGCATGCATATTTTTGTTTTTAAACAAGAGGAACCAATTTTATTTACATGGCTTATGGGAGTGGTGCATGTAATAATTTTTCGGAAAAGTCCTAATTTTTATTTTCGGAAAAGGGATAAAAAAATTTCGGAAAAGGGAAAAAATATTTTCGGAAACGTCCACCATTTTTTCAGAATTGTCCTTCTCCTGATTGAAGAATTTGAGATATAAGTCAACCATTTATTATATATCAAATGTTTTAATGAGTTTCATGATTATCAAGTGAAAATAACATTCTTCAAAGCAGAGAACTCGGGTGAGTGACCATCAAGGAAAAGGAAATTTGCATGTACGTAGAAATAAAAGTTCGAATTTGCAAATAGTAATTTTGTTGTTACTTGTAAAATCAACTTTTTTTCTTTTGTTAAATGGTAACAATAATATAACTGTATGTTAGAAATCACTTATTTCTCAAGGACGTATAATTTATCCTTGTAATTTCTCTTATAAATCAAAATTCAAAAAAAATATATGTACAGACAGATTGAACATTTGTAGCTCTTTTTTATTATTTTTTAATCAATATGCCATTTTATATTATGTTTTCAACAATTTTCATGACGAGATGTATTGATCCTGTGTGACATTGTAATTTTCATTTATATGGATTCGATTTTTACAGAAATTTATTCTCCAAAAATATGGTCTATCTGTATATATGTACACGATACGTAAATAATCAAGTCAGAAACAATAGAGGGGAGACCAGTAACATCTAAATATCAATAGCAAAGAAATGCACATTACGCACTGTTAAAAGTAAATAGTCAAGATAGGTGATGAATTCAATATTATTTTTATGTGTAAAAATGAAGTAATTCGAAATATATTACCATATATCAACAATAAACAAACGTATAAAGAATCATACAAACACTAAAGATATGTGATCAAAAACTAAAATATTGATCATTTTAATCATTCACCTAGACATGAGTTTCAAAGAATAAACCTGTTTTAGGGTGAGAGGTACGTAAATAAGCGCGTCTATCGGTAAACGTTATAAAGGATGAGTGGCAATAAAACCCATATTTGGCCCCAAAAATCAAGTTGTTTAAAATAGTATGATATTTATAAGAAATATTAACTATTACATCTGGCTACAAAGAAAACATATAATAATACGAATTCCTTTCATTTTGACGTTATTATGACATCACAAGGAGCCGTCTTTTTGAAAGAAAATCAGAAAATCTGCAATTTTGAATGTTCTCAAAGGAAATTTCCTTTAAGTGAACATGGGGCACATGCAAACAACAACTTCAAACTTTCAGAAATGATGTATTTCACCATTTTACACATTTTGACCAAATATGAAGTTGTTATTCAGATGTGCCCACATTTTTCAAAGCACAAAGATGTGTAAAACACAGCAAAAATCTGTGAAATTCTGACGATTTCAAAAAATATAGCTTTTGAGTTAACTGATTATCATGAGAATCAAACTGATATGGAAAAAAGCTTCATCATTTTCCTTAAGCCCTATATTTGTTCAATGTTTCAGCAACAAAAGACATCTGTTTGTATAGTTTTAGTTTCATGGTAAATATAGGGCCAAAAATGGGTCTTACTGCCACTCATCCTTTGCTTTAGAATGAACGTAAAATAATTTGGATTTTTACTATATTATTGTCGTTTCAAACTGTATCCTACAATTTTTCTAAAAAACTGATATTATGTTGCAAAAGAAATTTCTGTTTTATTGATATATCTTTTATATGGTCACCGAGTTCGTTTTCGTGATATAGACACGCCAAAATTATAGGCGGGTTTTATCGAAAAAAATCCATTTGGTGTGCCTTTGCTATGTTCCGGCGAAATGAATTCGATGACTCTATATAAAATATACACCATTAAAACGGGAATTTCATTGTTTAAAACAGTTCAGTTTTGCAGAAAAATTGCAGGATACGTTTTCATAAACGCGCCATTTAAAGAAGATTACTATATTATTTTGTTGTACGTTTTACATAGATTCTATATATATATATATATGAACACAACATAACTGGTTTATTCTTTAATCGGTCATATTTCAAATATTAAAATGGCTAAAACCGATTTTATTTCACATTGAAAATCAGCTTATTGGTGCACTTTCAATAAAAAAATTCATCGAAATCCGGAAACTTCGGTATTTATGTACCGAAATTCCCCTATATTTAAATATCTTTACATGGAAGTTTTGTACCGTTGTCATATATAGCCATTTTTCCAAAATGCCAGTCTTTACGGGGGAACCAGTCTTGGTCAATCCTAATTTCCCCAATTAACATGGTATGCACATCCCTAACCCAATCCAAACATAATCAAAAATGCCCCGAAATGGTCAAACCCTTACATCAACCTTTTTGTGTTCATCGTCTCAATAAGTATAGTTTGCTGAACATTCGAAACTAGAATTATTGTTAATACCAAAGAAGGCTGTTATATAGTACACGTAGTTCTACGGAAAGCTGAATATTATCTTTTTTTTTCTTCAGTGGAACATATATGACCTATAATATGAATTCCAATAATTATGTTCAATAATAATAATTAAAAAAAAATGAAGTTATCTATTAAATATTTTTTAAACATTTTTTAAACAAGAATTCAGAACAATTTTTTTTTCTCAGAAAATTGCAGAGGAGTTTTAAAAAAAATCAATGTATAGATATCCAATTCAAAATGTTAATCTGCAATGTGTACACGTATTCCAGTTTTTCAGGGGTAAAATTACTCTAATCCAAAAATTCAAAGGGAATAATATGATCTGTCCATTTTTCTTTCGGGTAAATGGTTATATAACACCGGCGAAATGAATTCGGCGAACTTACATAAATTTTTATAATTAACATTTTATTTCGTAGAAAAATTGTAGGAAAATAGTACAATTTTTAAGAAGATTATTGTACTATTTTCTGTACGTTTAACACAATTGGAATTTTTATTATCGGTCATAATTCAAACTTAAAACAGCAAAACCGATTTCTTTCTCTTTGACATCCAGCTCAAATTATACTCTTAAGCATGTAAAATGTCATCGAAATACAGAAACAAAGCTTTTACGAACGAAATTTAATGAAATATTAAAACGAACTAATACGTCTTTGTTTTTTTATCTGTTGTAATGCTGAGATTGTATTTAAGTACGTTTATTGGAAAATAAAGGGAGGAAGTATCATTTAGAAACGGATTTGAAAAAAAACACGAAAGCTTGTGTCTGAATCCTTAATGTCATTTTCAATTGAATTTATGATATGTTTTGTTTTCATAATATAAATATGAATTAAAATAACATTTCCAACAGCTCTTCTCTGCTTTTATTAAGCTTTAATAGGCATAGGACATGGATCCAGATAGCCTGGGATCCTTGCCCGTTTGCTGCGCGGTAGCCAGCTTGGGCCAGGATCCCAGGCTAGGATCCACATAGGTGATCATAGGTGAGGTTCACTCAATTTTTTCTGGGAAAAATGTCTTAATTTCGTGCAGAGAAAAACTGGAAAAAGATAAAAATATTCTGGAATCTCCTTTTTAAAAGTAAGTGAGAACCGAATTGACAATGGCAACACCGGGAAAAAAATGGAACAACGACATATCATGAGTGCGGCACAGAAAAGAAAAATGAAGACTGACATACAAGGATGAATCACACGGACCCAATAAAAAATGCAATAATACCCTATTAGAGAAAAAAAAACCCATCAAAATCTTGAAATTTTAAAACAAATTCGTGAACCTAGCTCCAAATACTTTGATATGTCTTCAGAGGAAAGAAAGAAGTTTAAATTAAACCAAGTGAAATATAATTATGAAAAATATATTTAATCACTACACTCATTCTGTGATAAAGGGCGACGTCTTCGCAAAAATCAGAAACAAAGTATTAATTATTTTTAAGTGTATCATCACCTCAGCTACATGACAATTGTCAACTAGATTTTTATTTGTTGAGACTTCACATCTACTTCTTAAACACCCTATAAAAATGTCCTTGTATGAAAGTCGGGTTTAAAATTCATATAAATGTTAACCTTTCTTCAAATAGATGAAAAAAAAAAGATTTTTCTTCAAATCCTGTTTTATTGCATTAAATTAATTGTTTCCAAAACTTGTTCTTTTTAATAATATTACCTGTCGTCCAAATTCCATACACAGAAGATGTGCAAGAGAAAAGCAGAAAAACTGCCTTCCAATCCATGTCTAATACAGAATGCCTAATGAAGTTACCAACAGATTCAAGGTAGAAAAAGAAACAATACGACCACGTATTTGTGACAGGTGTTAATTAATATCATTTGAATAATCAATTCAGTCTAAAATATTAAACGAGAAAATTTCAATGTTGTATCTACAAAACATCCAACCGCGGAATAAGTTTAATTTAGATAAAAATGTTTGACCACATGTTTTTATGTGTATGTTGTTTGTTGTTGTTGTTGCTGCTGCTGTTGTTTTTGGTGTTGTCTCTCTAGTCAGTTCATCATTATTTTTCTGCCAATAAACTGCATGTCTATTGATATCAAGGTTATTTACCAAACTCCAACATTTTAGAGAAAAAAACTACTAAAGTCACCGAAGTACCAGCTTCGCGAGCCGAGAAAGGGTTACGATATGTGTAACCTCCCTCTGTGAAGAAGAGAGGAGGCGAATCTCAGCCGTTGGCTCTGAAACCTCGACCTACAACGTAAGTTCACTCAAGGCTACACAAAATTCAATGTTCTGGGCATCAAAAGTCAAATACTCTATTTAATCGTTTAAGAGTAAGGTACCGTTCAATCGTTCTTTGTTGATTCTAAGAGGGGGTTTTCCGCATGAGTACACAGTTGCAGGTCGAATAAGGAAGGCTTCGCAGGTTTTAGCTGTGTACGACTGTCAAAAAAAAAATGAGCCCTACATTCAGTTAAGGACATCGCACTTTTGCCACTGAACACTTGACCGAATAATCCAGTCGTTATATTCCACTCACTACGATCGCTAATCGGAGACGGAGAGGGCTTGAATTATTCGAGTTACTGAACACTTCAAAAGGGTTTATCAAAGGGAGATAATATTCTATCTGAAATACCATGGAATCAAGGACGTATATTTAAAAGTTAGCTGATCCAAAAAAAAAATGAATTTGTCAAAAGCATTTTCACAAAACACATTTATTATCATTTTTCAAAAAATATGTTTTTTTTCTTTTTGGGGTCCTAAATTACTTTAATTAAGTTATTTCCCTTTCTTGACAAATTTTGTGACAAATTTTCATGTTTCTGGAAATAACTTTTTCAAAAGATCCGTGGCATATCCTTTTTTATGTTTATAAAAAAGAAGTTCTATATCGTATCAATAAACATACAACATTTGGAAAAAATGTATGTCAGCTTTTGGAAAAAAGTATGCCCTTGAATTGTGGTAAAGGGCTATTACCAATATAATTCTATTGTAAATAGGGTATAAAAAAACAAATTTGACAAATTTTCACGATTTACGAAATAAAGGCTGATATGGCCAAGAACGGGATAAATTTTCAAAAACTTACCAATAGATATTTATGACAATGATATGATAGAGAGTATGGCATAGAGATATGGTAGATATACCCCATATTTAATAAGATTCTACATTATAGATAATTTTCATTCTTGTAAAATTTCTATTTGCCTCTCGTTATCGAAATTTAAAAAAAATATATCCTCCTACTCAAAGCTCATTTCCATTGATTTATTCCCTTTTTTACCCTTTTTTGGTGGCCATTTAGGGCTTGTTATATTGTGTGAGGTTCCTCACTGTGTTGAAGACTGTACCGTAACCCTAGATGCTTTGTGTTGGGTCGTTTTAATCTGGAGATGGGATGTTGTCTCCTTGACATTTACCCTATTTCCTTTCTTGTTCTCTTTTTAAACTGAGCACTTTAAAATGCTTGAATTAACATCAATAGAAAAATTTCCATTAAATAGACAAACTGGCAACTAATAATGGCTTGAATTTGGAATATAAAAGTTAAGGAAATGCATGGCTTCAATGAAATTTACCAACACCTATTAACTTCTTAGGAAGCTGTGATAAATTACCTTCTTTCCCATAAAATCACCCAAAGTTATATAAACAGCGACATATTTCGTGTGATCACCAGCAACAATGCATTGTGACTTTTTGCCTGTGGCTTTTTACTTGTGACCTTTTTTCCTGTAACATTCCATCCATGACTTTTTTCCTACATTCGATATCTATCACGTTATTCGACGGTTTCGAATAAAAATATCCATATATAGAAAAAATATGCAAACTTTTTTTCCGTAATTTTAGTTTTTTACAATAATTCATATGATGGTGCTGTAGTAGAAAGCCAGGACTATACATTACACAATGTATAGTCCCTGAGAAAGCAAAAAAAAANAAAAAAAAAAAAAAAAAAAAAAAAAAAAACAACAAAGAAAAAAAAACAAACAAACAAACGCCATGGTCTTCTTGTTATGTATTGATTGTATAAAGGTTTCATGATGAAACAGCCGCAACTTTGGATACAGGTGATGAGCCGTTCGGTTATGTAAGGCTCAGGTACAAATAATTTTGTTTTGTTTGACCATGGAGGTTAATACCTCCATGGTTAATACTCCATGGTTTGACAGATAGGGTCATTAACACTCTTTTGTCACTTTCAAATGTCCGTGAAGGTAAAATAATTCAAAATAGTCAATATATACGGAAAGCGCGAACCACAAAAATAGAAAAACTCAATTTAAGTTACTAAAACTTAGTTTTTCTCTACTTAAATTCAATTTAAGTTACTAAATTCGAATTAACGCTACTTAAAATGAGTTCAAGTAATTTTTGTTGTTCCCGCGCTGTTAAACGCTAGTTAAAACACAGAAAATGTATGAACAAAACTTAATGATGATTAGTTACTTAATTCAAATTAATGCTAATTAATAAGCGTTTTTTATTGAAATGAATTTAAGTAGAGAAAAACTTTGTTTTGGTAGCTTAAATTGAGTTTTTCTATTTTTTGTGGTTCGCGCGTGCATTAACTCTACTGAAGTAGAGTTTTCCACTAAATTAGAGTTAATAGCCGAAGTAGTGTTTGAAACAACCATTTTGATTGGGTGAAGGTTTGTTTAAGATTAAGCAATGTAAAAGAATTTTTTTATGTTTTGTATTTTTTTTTTATTTTCCACCCGAATTTGGATCTATGAAATGCCTAATAATCTATAAGATTTTCAAATTTTTTCTGTCGATTGCCTTTTTAAAGATCTTGCAGAAAAACTTTTAATTAAGAAATAGATTATTGCAAGCGGGCTCTATGCGAATTAGAACATGGGAAGACCTTATATTTTTCAATATTTTATACCGAGCGAGAGCGAGGTATAAAATGAAGACAAATATAAGGTCTGACCATGTTCTAATTCGCATAGAGCCCAATTGCAATAATCTATTTCGATTCTAATATATTTAACAGGCGTTTTGAACATTCGAAACGGCTCTTAGAGGGCAACATTTGGTTTGACACTAGAATTAAAATATGTCGCAAAACTGCATGCAAACACACATATA
>MJUU01005717.1:0-11088 GCA_002080025.1 Modiolus philippinarum
GGCAATAGCTCACACTGACCCTTCGGGTCAGGTGAGCTAAAAAAGAATGTAAACTTATGGTATATGTTTTTTATTTCCTGAACGCTTTGATGCTATCGTTTGCCGGGACCACTTCAAATCACTTCAGTGCAGATCTATGGAAAGCCGTTGTGGAATTTATTTATATCTATTAATGAATTATTTATATTAATAAATAATTATAGATATCAATAAATCATTAATAGATATTAATTTATTGATCTAAAAAATACAGCTTTATTTATTGATATTTAAAATGATTAATTGATATTAAGAAATGAATTATTGATATTTACAAATGATTTATAGATATTTAAAATAGTGTACGATTTATAGATATTAATAAATCATTTATAAATATCTATAAAAAATTGTTAAATATCAATAAATGGTGCTATTTATTAATATCTATAAATGATTTATTGATATCTATAGTTCAGTTCAAATCTCCATAATTCGATTTATTGATATCTATAATTCAAATCTCCATAAATTGCCTTTGTGACCAAGATCATTTTAGTATTGATAAAGTATATTATTTTAAGAGTTCAGTTGATAAGGATCATTTTTAAAAGCTATAATTCAATTCTAATATCCATAAATCTTCTCGGTGACATTAATCAGTAGTTACAATGTTAAACGTATACTATATAAAGAGTTCAGTTGACCTCGACGTTTTAAATATCCATAAATCGCCTCAGTGACACTGATCTTTATATTGTATTTCTTTAAACGCGGCAAGGACAATGATTTGGATAAAAATACATTTAATACGTATTTTATTTTTAATTCATTACATTTAATTTTCTTAATTTCTTTTTTTGGCTTTTAGGGCTGAAAGATTTTTCAACTTAATAGTGTGAGATGCATACTCAAGTGAAATGAATAAAAAATTCGATTTGAAGTGTTCATCCACACTCCAATCGTGTGCGGTGATATGATCTTGACGATTGAAATACATGTTAATAAACTGATTTTATTGGTTATCATTCAAAATGTAAAAACAAATAAATTTAAGTTAACTCAAAAGTACCCTATTTTATTTGCATAAATGAATAGTTACCGCAATATCCCAGTTGCTTCCAAAAAATAATAAGTTTTAATGCAATGTAATTGAATTCATATTTATGCTTAAAGTAAAAACACTTAATTGTTTTGGTAATATTTATTGATTAAGTGTAAACCAAAGACTTAAAAATATACTTTTCCAATCATATTTATGCTAAAATCAAATTAAATTTTAATTCGGCAAAATATATACTCCTTAAAAATTATAATAAAGTAAAATGTTAAAAAAACTGGAATTGTTTTGCTCATTTTTAATGATTTAGTTTAAACAGAAGACTTAAAATCTGCTTTTCCAATCATATTTATGCTAAAAAGACATTAAATTTTAACTTCGCAACATATAAACTCCTTCGAAAGGTTATAATAAAGTAATATTTAAAAAAAAAGGAATTGTTTTGATCATTTTTAGTGATTAAGTTTCAGCCGAAGACTTAAAATCTACTTGTCCAATCATATTTATGCTAAAAATACATTATATTTAAATTTTACAATATATAAACTCCTTCGAAAGGTTATAATACAGTAAAATTTTCAATGTTTTGATCATTTTTAATGACTAAGTTTAAACGGAAGACTTAAAATCTACATTTCCAATCATATTTATGCTTAAAATACATTAAATTTAAATTTCGCAATAAATAAACTCCTTCCAAATTTTATAATAAAGTAAAATTTCCAAAAAAATGAATTGTTTTGATCATTTTAATGACTAAGTTTAAGCCAAAGGCTTAAAATCTACTTTTCCAATCATATTTATGCTAAAAATACATTAGATTTAAATGTCGCAATTTATTAACTGATGACTTAAAATACAGCGTGATTTGGCCATTTAATATAACAGGAAGTTTTTGGCACGTAGAATTTATACAGGGCCATTGCACTGTATAGAAATTATACAGGGCATATGCCCTGTATTAAAATTAATACAGGGCAAATGCCCTGTATAAATCAGCCATATTGGTTTAGTTACGCTCTGTTTTTTTGTGTCTTTCTTCCATATGTTAACTTTTTTTTTCTTTTGTTTATTGATTTTAATCACATACGAAAAGAAATAAACACAATTTCCTTTCATTACGTGCAAAATATTAACACTGTTGTATGATACACAGCTATATGGTACTTGTCAGCAGAAAAATAGTACTCGTCAGCCGCATCTTGTTTCAGCTTTAATGACTAACACTAGACCAGACCATTGTTCCCGTCAAGGGGATTTGTCAATGACATGATAGTGAAATAATTGTTTCTTTTTTTACACTGTCTTGACGTTATAAAATCGAAATTTGCATCCTGTAATTCAGAGTGGTAAATATAATACCTGTAATTTTAAGTCATCAGTTAATGAAGGTGTCATAAAATGGGTATTTTCATATTAATCCTGTATAATGTCCTCGTACAGTCATATTGGGTTTCGATCACCTGTATTGGCCCTTGGCTTCGCCTCGGGCCAAATACAGGTGACCTCAACCCAATACGACTGTACTTGGACATTATACAGGATTAATATGAAAATACCCATTTAATAACACTATAATATAAACTCCTTCTAAAGGTTATAATAAAGTAAAATTTCCAAAAAAAAATGATTGTTTTGATCATTTTTAATGACTTAGTTTAAACAGAGGACTTAAAATCTACTTTTCCAATCATATTTATGCTAAAAAGGCAATATATTTAAATTTCGCAATATATAAACTCCTTCGAAAGGGTATAATAAAGTAAAATGTTAAAAAAATGAATTGGTTTGATCATTTTTAGTGACTCAGTTTTAACCGAAGATTTAAAATCTTTTTTTTTCTCCATTATGTTTATGCTAAAAAGACATTAAATTTAGATTTCGAAACATATAAACTCCTTCGAAAGGTTATTATTAGGTAAAATTTTCAAAAAATTTGAATTGTTTTGATCATTTTTAATGACTAAGTTTTAACCGAAGACTTAAAATCTACTTTTCCAATCATATTTATGCTAAAAAGACATAAAAATTTTAATTTTGCAATATATAAACTCCTTCAAAAGGTTATTATAAAGCAAAATGTTGAAAAAATTGAATTGTTTTTGTCATTTTTAATGGTTAAGTTTAAGCAAAAGACTTAGAATCTATTTTTCCAATCTCAATATAAATGAATAATAAATTAATATTCGTTTATACAGTATATAAGACAGAAATAATGGATGAAATAAGAATGGTTGTCACATTTCAACATGCAAGAATAAGGTTGATATATATTTAGTTTGCTTAAATTTATTGAGGCAGATTATTTAAGTTTTTCCTTTCAACTACCAAACAAACAAAAACCCTTCCATTCGTCCTAAGTTGTTACTGGGACTTATATAACATATATAAGTCCCAGGTTTCAACACTGTTATGTTACTTTATTATTTTATTTTACTTGTATTTTTTCACAAGCCTACACAATATATATGTTTAAACACATATTTAAATAGCTTCTCTCAAATTATTCAAAGCACTTTCGTTCGCTAAAACATATAAAATTATGCGTTTAAAGTAATACAGGTAATGATCAGTGTCGCGGAGGCGATTTAGTGATATTTAAATCGTAGAGGTCAATTGAACTCTTTATACAATGTATAATATACGTTTTTACTCTCAGAAAAACTGATCAGTGTCACAGGGGCGATTTATGGATATCAAAATTGAATTATAGATATAAGAAATTAATCCGAGTCAGCTAAACTCTTCATTTAATATACAATAATCAATAGAATTACTAATCAGTGTCACGGGGGCGATTTATGGAGATTTGAATTATAGATATCAATAAATCGAATTATGGAGATTTGAATTATAGATATCAATAAATCGAATTATGAAGATTTGAATTATAGATATTCAAAAATGAATTATAGATATAATAAATCGCACTATTTATTAATATCTATAAATGATTTATTGATATTTAAAAGTGATTTTATAGATATCCATAAATCATTTATTAATATCTTTAATTCATTTATAGATATCAATTAATAGCCAATAAATTCCACAATGGCTTTCCATACAGATCAACTATAATCCTTTAGAAGACCATCAACCCAAAGATGTTTTAAAGCTGACAAAGACAAAATGACCAATAAAACCAAAACAGACAGCCAAAGTCGTTATAAATATGAACAAAGAAATGGAGTCATATATATTGGACAATATGGAAGGAAACACTAATTTGGACAACATTATTGCCAAAAAGTATTTGATAAAATATATAACAACACTACAGGACATAAATATAAAATCCTGTTATTGTAAAAAAAAATAATATTGAAGGGGCGGTTTTTCCCAATCATTTGAACTAGATATCTCATTGACCATATATATAAATCGTGAACTTGTTTTGCCTTTTAATCCTGTTTAGTATCTTTTGTCAAGCTGAAATATTTAATAATGTTCATTTTATCATTTATGGGTGTTATTCAAGGAATTATTGTGGCTATTTTAATGGCGACAGCGGGAGTTATTGTCAGCAGCGTAGCGGTGTTCCAGGTAATTTCCAGGGTAAATAAAACTGTCGAAATAGTGAAAAAGGTAAGAGTATTTTATATTGGTAATCAAAATAGAAAAACATTCAAATATACATTTCATTAAAAAAACAGTAAATTTCGTTATGCTTAACACCTGTTGAAAAGGGATATTTAAATTTCGTTATGCTATACACGCGTTGAGAAGAGCTCTTTAATTTTTTAAAAAATGCAGCTATGTTGTGCTAACCTCGAGACTTTTTAAAAAAAAGTGCCAAACATAAAAGCTCCATCATAGGATTCTTCAGAAATAAACCCTTCCAGAGGTCACACATATTCTTTTCAATATAAAATATTTTTCAGTTGATAACTTAAAGTTGGCGTGGCTTCTACACTTTATCCTAGGTATGAAAATGGGCATTTGATATTTCAATCAGTGTAATACAAATTAATATCATCTTGTTGTGGAATGTACGTTTATAGTTATTATAATAGAACTGAGGGATCATCTTTCAATGTTTTACAATAAATCGTGGGATATATCTTAATTGAAATGAAAATCGTCACAGTTACGGCAAGTTATAATTTTATAATTATATCATACGACATTCATTTGTAAGCAATTTGAATTATAATTTGCTGTTCATCATCGAGGTGCTTTGAATATCTTATATTCTTTGTCAAAAAGACCTGTTTACCTTACAGTCCTTATTAGTGTTCTTTCTTTTTTCGCCAACAAGTTTTTGGACATTTCTACAACAAATATCAATAAATAACGAATCACACGGAAGGTAAATTTCAAATGTTCTGGAAGTAAACCAACTTGATTAACCAAACCTGAAATTTGTATACATCATGATCATAAATATTCCATTTATCTGTAGTGGTATACAGCTATCAAAATTCGGATTTTAAAATATAAAAAGTATATGCCTGGTATTTCGACATTTACGGATTTAAAAATAAATATATATAATAGAGAAGAGACATCCTATGAAAATATGGACACAGCAACAGTCAAAAACATTTGAGTTGATGTATATACTCAGCTCACAATGTAACCCTCTTGCACACAGGGAAACTATATTCGATACTAGTGAAAATGAAATTTAAGCCTTGAATCTCAAGATTTTATATCTTACAAAAAAAAAATCAAACACCTTGTCTTCCTGAAAGGTATATCGTTTTTGCATATAGATGTCCTACTGAGAAAATACTCATCTTGCATCAACAATTTTTTATGGTGATCATTAAAATTTTCTTCATGCTCTAAGTATAGAAATCATGTATTCAGTTCTCATGACAATTACAATACAAGAAGTACCAAACAGAATCCTTCAAATTACATTTAAAATTTGATGAAAAAATACCGAAATTGAAGTAAATGTTAATGTGATGTTTTAAGTAGGAAGTTATGATTTTTTTTCTTCCATTGATTGTATGATTTTTTGTGAGGTACAGTTAATATGTTTTTATTCCAAGAAAACAACACCTGAAAGACAGATGGAATCATTACTGCAAGAATTGTTCTCAATGCAATTTGACGGCTCAGAAGATGGCGGATGCAGTAACATACCACCCGTATGTCACAGAGACATCTTATCTTATTGAATCATGTGAGTATATGCTGAATAGAATACGTAGCGAAATGTTTAAAAATAATCAACATGGCAATACAGAAGCAACACAAGTGACATCTATCCTTTAAAGTTAATAATCATAGTAGTTCTGATGTTGATTGGAATAAAAAATTCGTAGTTCGGGCAATAGCGAGAAACTTTATGATTAACCTTTGAGACTTAAGAACTACGATAACTAACGATTTGCAAATTAGAGATTTTATTTCTCTAGTTTTGATTTAAAAACTTTTTTTCGTGTTTTTGAAAATAAACCACATTGAGGCCCCTTTAATAAACGCTGACGTAGCGAAAATGAGATTGACATCGATATGGTAATCTACAAAAAACAAATTCTCTGATGGAGAATTTAAGATCAATTAACTATAGATGTGTCAGGTAAATAGTTTTTATATTTCTTTCAGACCAAATATATTCATTTAAGATATATCTTGCCATTTGAAAAAAAAATGCGTGACATTTTCATCAGCCAATAAAATCACTAGAACACTAATTTTCTCCTTGAATACTTTGATCTCCTTTAGGATGCAATTAACGAGAACAGCATAGAAGTAGAGAAATCATAACAAAAGATATTCAATTGGTTGATTTGTTATTAGGATTGTATGAATTTATGCATTGTCGATATGGCCATATGCAGAAAGTAAATGCAGAGTAACTTCAACATTTTGTTTTTGTTAATTATTTTTACGAAAGGATATGCGTTTCGAAATGAAATAACGGCGATATACGGTATCTAACAAAATACAGAAGATACTCTGCATATGGTCATTTCGATAACCCGTGTCTCTTCAGTGAAGAACAGTACAAAACATTTGTTAGACCGGAAACCAAAAATTTGTAAAATCTGATAACCAAACATATCTAAATGAGAAGCCAAAATTAGCAAAGAACAGAGCTATGCAAAACGGAGATACTCCTTATTTTTATGCAAGATTTTCAAAGTCAGATATAAAACATTCCTCTAAACAAAAATTCGGTTTTCAGATATTTAACCACACCAGTTCTTTACGAAGAAAAAAATGACAAGATATCTACTATAAAAGATCAATTCATATTACCACAAGAAAGTAAAATATGCATTCATTTTTCACATTTCCTTCTACAAGAATGTTTGAAAATACTACATAAGATTCGATATACATTTTGCTTTGCATTAAATATAAATTATCTCTATATCATTATGTTCCTTTCTTGTAATTTTCCAAATTCGCCAGTCTACTTTATAACACGATAAATCTGGGTTTTCCCTTTGGAACTTATTTCTTATATCTATTTAAATTTTATAAAGTCGTTTTATTTTAGTTGTAGTTATGAGGTACAACGTATAACTGGAAGAGGATGAATTATTTTGTTTTATGTAATGCTTTCCTAACTTTATGATTATTTGAAAGAAGTTATTGAAATCAATAAATGTTCAAGATGAAGAAGAAGAACAAAAGCGTTGTTCCATTGCTTGGTATTTCCATGTATTTGTAAAGATTTTGTCTCATTTACATTTACTCCATATCCCTTCATTGTTAATTCTGATCTCATTAGTCTCTTCGTACACAAACTCATGTTTACCTTCAATTACTTACTGTGGAAGTACGTTTATTCGTGGTTTTCATAAAAATTACTTTTTGGTGGGCACTTAAATTCGTGGTTTCAAATTCATTGCATTAAAAGTCATTAGAGAAGATGCAGTTCGTTGGGAACTTAATTTCGTGGTTTTAACGAACCACGAAATCAACGAAAATTGGAACCCCACGAACAATAGTACTTTCACAGTATTGTTTGATACGTTAAGAAAATAATTATCTGGTTAACATCATTATTCAAGTATGGTAACTTTTACATTACTGCTGTTTAATTTTTTATATGTGTCTTAAAGAGTTTCGCTCCTTCGATTCGGTATTTCTGTCACAATTCGGACTCCTGTGGTTTTATCAATTCAAAAGCATTATGATTTTAGCCCACAAACACCCTTGTCTTTTTAAATAATTTAGTTTGAAGTATACAAATGACCTTTCCTTAAAAACGTCAAAAGAACCCATTCATTTTGTCACATTCATGCATGATCAAACCGTTCTTATATTTAACCTATAAAAATTCAGAGGAGTACCGCCATACTTTTAATCCCAATTATATAATCTTAAAAATTTCCAACCAAAATCAAATTTACCTTAATTATTTACTTATAGTTCTTGTATTATTTCAAACATGCAATTTTGCCGTTTTGCTGTTGTATTGGGGTTGGGATGGTGATTCGGTGACCAAGAACTTGACACTCAGATATGATGTTTGCGCATTATAAAGTTCGATGGATATTCAGATGTAATTAGAAGTCTATGTTATATTCAACATTTAATTCATAAAACATTGAAATAGCAGATCAGCTAAGTTGTAAATATATAAACACTGAATCAGCAATTGAAAAAAAAAATCAGAGACAGTTGAAAAATAATCTTTAATATTACAGGAGTTAGTAATATTCTCAATGAACAAATCGCCTTGTATAAACGCAGGAGCTCAGGATCCATTATTATTTCTTTGTTTCATATTTCTAAATTTTCGGGATAATTTGGTTATTACTTTGGATTTGAACATCTTTATTTATTTCCAGAAACAGTCATTTCATGCTAGTGATTAATCGATATAAAGTTGAATCTGTAACATTCACTTGAAAATTGTAAGAGAAAGGCCAAAACAAGATATGCGTAATTCAAAACACTTGCGCTGAAAATGAGACCAAGCGATAGCTCAAAATTGGTTTGTGTTTTCTGAAGTTTTTTATCGATAGTTGTTATTGTTATACCTTTCCGATATTTTTTTATAGCCACAAAATGTATATTTTTTTCATTTTTCAGAAAAATGCTATTACCCGGTGAATAATTAAGGTCTTTCCCACTTCGGTGGAAAGACCTTCTTGTATTTCTTCTGATTATTATTATTATTATTATTTTAATTCCTTTTTTTTCTTCCAACATTTGCCATAAAGTCTTAAAAGATATCATTTTGATACTTGGTACCATTATTCAGAAATACCCGAGCTTGACCAGACTGACCCTGTGAACTATTTTTAGTAACAGAGTTACATCACCAAACATGGTAAACCTTGTTAGGGTCTGGCGGACCTTCGTTACATTTGGACCAAATCTCTACGATGGACCGTTTAAGAGTTATGCCCCTTTATATTTTTGTTTTGATGTGTTTCTGAACAACGGTTAGTCATAGAATCTTGTGACCTTGACCTTGAAAATTAGGTCAAGGTCAAAGGTCAAGGTCAAAGATTAAGGTTGATATTAAGGTCCGAAATTTTTTTTTCATATTACCGTATTTTCCTTTGTATGAGTCGCACTTTTTTAAAAGCATGTTTTTCTCGAAAAAGGTAAGAGATAGAAGCTTGAAACCTATTTCATTCATTTTAGGTGATATGTGTTACATGTAAAAAAATCCAAGGTCAAAGGTCACTTTGAACTTTGATGTATAAGGCGCACTTTTACTAAAAGTTTGTTTTTTTCTCGAAAACGGTAAGATATAGGAACCTGAAACCTTTTCCATTCATCTTAGGTGATATGACTTACATCTAAAAATGCCAAAGTCAAAGCTCATTGCTCACTTTGAACTTTGACCTCAGACGTTGTTATTGGAGTAACTCCGAAACCGTAATAGAAGGCTGATTAAATGTAATGGGAAAATGGGTGTCTTAACGAGATTCACAATTGTTACATTGGGTCCAAAATTATAAGACCAACCGTTTTGGTCCTTTAGACCAAAACGATTTTTGATGTCCGAATTTGGGTTTTTTGCTTATAGCTCACATACTATTGAAGATACAAACTTATATTCAATACAAAAAATGTTAACATGACCTTCAAAATGAGGTCAAGGTAAAAAGTCAAGGTCACAGCCTTAAATCTTATTTTATGTTAAAGAATTAATAAATGTTCATATTTAGCTTTAAATGATGGTTTAATCCATGAATCAGTAAGGAGAACATTATGATGCAACTTCAGGGAAAGACCTATCTTCGAAAAATTGACATACTAGTGTCTTTGTACTATTCCCCGGGTAATCATGTAATAGCATTTTTCTCTTACAATTGTCCAGGCACAACTTTCAAACCGAAGATTGCATTACAGGGATTTCCAATATTCATTTTATTAATTAAAATGAGATACTTTATCAACCTTTTTTCATTTTATTCAAATGTTCAAATATGTTACGCAATGTATACTTTCACTAAATAAAATTTTAGCTTTGGTGTTTTAAAAGTCGTTTGACAATGTTATACATTGACGTTATATAGATACCGTTGTTAATGCGCCATAAGTTAAGTGTATATGAGCTACGAAAAATGGATAAATACTCACAGATGATTATGCAAGTCGTTAACAGTGTCCAAAACGCATCTTTATCTTGATTGTTAGTGTGACCAAAATTGTAGTCATGATATTTAAATCAATATGAATGATAAAAATGCCAGTTCCACAAACTCCTCTTTTGATTTGAGCTTACTGATAAAAAGATTTTCTCAAAATATCCAGTTTTCGCTCACCGGACCTCAAGGGTCAGTATAAGCTATTGCCATCTCTTGTCGTCCGTCCGACCCTTATATTTTCACATTTTCATCAACTCCTGAAACTACTGAAGCACATTTTCCAAAACTTCACATGAATGATGTTTGAAATATTTCTCATTTCGTTGATTCGGAGGGGAAACAGCGCCGTTGGTGCGGAACATAGTTAAGACATTGGACCCTATGTGAAAATCATCATTTACATTTTCTGCTTTGAAACTGTCGAAGCAAATTCGGTATTTAGTTATTTTAATGTAAGGTTCTTTTAAAGATTGCTCGTTTCCTTGGGATCTCACAAAAAAAAAAAAAAAAAAAAAAAAAAAAAAAAAA
>MJUU01005717.1:11102-58732 GCA_002080025.1 Modiolus philippinarum
AGCATGGAATATACATGTTCATATCTTTTAATTGCTTATTTAAGACGTAAAAAGATTCCCCGTGCAATAGATGTCTGCTATCGGTATATATTTCACTTAAGGTGTAATTATTCGCTATAGAATATAACATATGGATATACTGTCATACTTTCAAAATTTGGCATTTACTATTTTTGTCATTTCCAAACGTTATTCTGACCACCTGTTTATAGTGCCTACATCTCACTTTTTTATATTGCCAAGTTTTCTTACAATGGACTTCATGGGTGCTCTTTGTTTGTCTATATGTTGAAATTGTCCACAAGCTTGAGACACTACTACTTTTGTCGGGCCACAAATGACGGCAATTTTAAGAGCACATTGCCAGTTTAATTGAAATTTGTAGACGATCCCGCATCCATGACGAGAAAAGCTACAATAATGTTGCGCTGTTCGACATGTAGCATATAAATTCGTTCAAATAACAAAAGATCGAAGTTGTTTAGAATTTGGATTCTGCATATGCGCATTTCGACACCTTATTTCTCTTCAGTTTTTAAAAGATCTAAACGTTTGGAAGACCATAAAGTTACAGATGTTTAAAACTGATAGAGAACAATTAACCAATATGATCTAAATATAAAGCCAAAATCAGTAAAGGACAGAGCTTTGCAATAGTAGATACTCATTAGTTTTCAACAAAATTTACAACAATTTTGATATTGTAAGGTTCCAAATAAAATCGGTTTATGGATCAGCACCGAAATACTAACTACTGGTCTGGTGAATTCCCTTGGGGACTAACAGTCCACCAGCAGAGGCATGGACCCAGTGGTAACAAATAACTAAATACCGAAGGTACTGTAAATTTGGTTTCTGGATATGCGCATTTCGACAACTTATGTCTCTTTAGTGCAGATAAAATCTAAACAATGTTTGGAAGAGCATGAACTTGCAGATATTTTAAACTGATAGAGAACAAAAAAAAAGATATGATCTAAATGTAAATCCTAAATCAGCTAGGAACAGAGCTTTGCATGATGGAGATACTACCATGTTTTCAACAATATTTACAAAAATCTAGATATTGTACATGTTGTAATGTTCCAAATAAATCGGCTTTCGGGTCAGCACCGAAGTACTGACTATTGGGCTGGCAAACACCCTCAGGGATTAACAGTCCCCCAGAAGAGATAAAAGGCATCAACCCAGTGGTAACAAATAATTGAATTCCGAAGTTAATGTGAATTTGGTTTCTACATATGCACATTTTGACAACTTATGTCTCCTCAGTGCAGATAAAATCTAAACGTTTTGAACACCATAAACATACAGATGTTTAAAACTGATAGAGAACAAATAACCAAAATGATCTAAATGTAAAGCCAAAATCAACTAACGACAGAGCTTAGCATGAGGGAGATGCGCCTTACTTTTCAACAAAATTTACAAAAAAATAGACATTGTAAGGTTCCAAATAAAATAGTCTTAAGGGTCACCACCGAAGTACTGACCACTGCACTGGGCTGGTGAATACCCCCGGGGACTAACATTCCACCAGCAGAGGTATCGACCCAGTGTAATGAATAACTAAATACCGAAGTTACCGATGCTATTGGGCCGTCTTTAACTAACAGGCAAAGCTCATTGTTGAAGGACACATGTTGACATCAAGATGAATTACAACGATAAAAGCGTCGTTCCGTTGCTTAGTTTAACCATGTGTTTGTAGAGAATTTGTATCATTTGCATTTACTGCATGTCCTTTCATTTTTAAAATTTGGAACAATTTATATTACCTTTGAGTCGTACACCTTTCATGAACAATAAAGCTAAGCTTGGGTATATAAATACATTTCTGCTGGCAATTAGAAATATTTTCTATCAATCAAAAATACTTTTACCTGGACAGTAGCATTTAATAATCCTCCGGATGTCATTTCAAGTATTTGTGCGATAATATGATCGACTCTGAATTATTTTTTGAGTATACGTCAATCTTTTTCACTCTGTTCGATTGTTTGCCTGAGTTTTAGATGATAACTTGAAAAATATTCATCTCAAACTTTGCGCATTTTTCAAAGAAATATTAGATGTAAATTTTGGGGAATAAAACGGCCTCCATACTCCTACCCTTTTTTAACATAGGGCCCGGGATCTGACACAAAGGATTCGGTTTTCAAACACAAGGCATCTTGGCTATAACACAAGGGCTCAATTTATACAATGTAGGACTCCGAATTCGGTCTCAACTCATTGGGCTCCTTTTGCTTGGGCTTCGGACTCTCAGAGATTCGTGGAGCCAGTGTTATAACCCGATAAATTCCTATTTCATGCTTGATTTTTATGCAAAAAAATCTTTATGTAGATTTCAAATCATGCCATTTTTAACATGTGTCATCTTACATGGAAAAGACAATATCACTTACATCGCCATTCTCCCCTATGCCTTAGGTTAATGTTTAATTTGACCATGGGGTGTTGCATATAATATACATTCATGTTATTAATCTGTCAATATTGAATTTTAATGGATAGTATCTTTATTATTCTTTTTTTTTCAAGTTTGTATTCGTTTGTCATGTGTACATTTCTTTGCTATGTTTTTGGAATCTTGATCTTAGAATTTAATTTTTCTCTTTTTTTCTGCTTCGGTTTTTCTTTTTTTTTACCTATAGATAACAATGATTTACCGAGCTTTTCCCACAAAATGAAGTGTTGTATTGTGACTGGTACAATAAATATTCCTGACACTCTCAGAATTGACGGTATAATATTGTCGTCAGCATCGTTATCAAGTTAACATCTTTATACATTGACAAGAAAAAGAAGTATCATCAATAAAGTTGCAAATACAACCTCAATAAGTTGAATGAAAAAAAAAAACAATACATAATAATTAATCTAGTAGTTTTGTTTCCATGAGTCCTTATCAGATTTGGTAAGATGCATTCCATCTTTAGTGCGGAGTCGTATTAACGAACTACGCATATGTGTTAACAATCGACATAAATATTCACGAAAGGATATGGAGTAAATGAACATGAAACCATAACACATATGTTTACTCCAATTGTAGTAATTTTAATGAGCTGTATGGCCATTATTCCTCATGAGCTGCACTAGAACCCAAACATGGGAAATCCATAATTTCCAAAAAAAATGTCTGTATTAAAAGATCATGAAGCTAGTAAGTGTCTCTCTAAATAACATGACAAATATGTTGTTTTACCTGAAAACAACACTTCTAAAAACCGATTTGTTTGTAAAACACGTAATCACAACGACCCCATCGAAGAAAAGGGCATTGATGGCAAAGCACAAGGTGGTGTTTCATTCAACAGATTTTCATGTGACAAAAATTAAATTCTTTCCAATCACAGGCCATTCATGTATTTCTTACGCCCCTCTTACACTAGACGAACGAGCGCCGAACGTATAAAATTAAGTTATATCCGTTCGTCTCCGTTCATATACGTTTGTCGTCCGTTCTTTCTCCGGTGAATACGGTACCAGTACGGTGATGTCCGTTTTGTACAGTGAAAATTTTTGTTCAAAACTTGGAACGAACTTATACCGCACAAAATGTCCGATGAATGTACGGTAGGCTTACGTTTAGTTCGGTTGTCATGCGTTGTATATACGTTATTCATTCGGTACTTATCCATCTTGCATCCGTTAATGTGCGGTAGATTAAATTGGTTAAACGGGCTTTCACCGAAGAGATAACGGATAAACCGTTCGAGTTCCGGACTTACAGCGGAAACCAACCAGACGGGCACCGAATAAAACGAATTTATAAAAATATTTGTCGTGCTACGGCCAAAATTAACATGTAATGAAAAAAAAATTAGAATCATCAATGTAGCCCACAATTGAAACATAATAAACACAAACTATAAAATATTAAAAAAAGAAAAAAACAGCTAAAAGCAGCAGGAGATGCCCGTATTTTCGATCTTATGGCTTCAACTATGAGGCAACCGTACAGAAAACCAAAATTATGGTCCTGCCAGAACGAGAGAAACTTGAACCACTGAAGAATAACAGAATTTATCTGGTTGCCCCCCTAGTTAGAGGCCATAAGGCCGATAATTTGAACCATACTTCCTGTTCCTTTCTTTTCTTTTATCATTTTGTTTACTTCGTATATTTTTGTCCTTTTTTCACCTTTTAAATGTGGTCTACTTTTACCATTCTTATTTTGCTTAAAACGAATTTACAGCGATTGCTTATTATGTGATCACCCAATAGAAGGTGTCATACACTACCTCTTTAAAGTTTCTTCTTTAATTTAGTAATTGCAAGACTTGTGCAGTGTTTGTTTATTTGTATTTATATTGTAACATTTTTCTAAAATATACACAAAACATCAATATTAAAAATACCTGTTTTCTCGCCGTTTGGATTTTTCGTCTTGGGTCATTAGTGAAGAAGGTCTGTGACCCGACATTTCTTTTTTGGGCCATCCTCTTGTTTTTTACTACTCTTTGACATTTTGGGAAAATGAATTTAATTGGTCAAGCACGTCGAAATGATTATCTGTGTAAAATAGGTTGTTAAGCGAAAAGACACAGGTTTAATATAGCAGAGATAAGAGGAAACACTTACAATGGCCAAAAATTACAATTACATGCCACAATCTACTAGGGAACTGCACTAAAAAAACAATAAAAAAATAAAACAAAAGACAAGCTTGGATAACGATAAGACCTCGAGATAGTATTTTTGAAAAATCGATTGTTTTGCATAGTAATTATTTAATTTGTTTTTACTCGGTGCTCATACGGTACGTTTTCGTTAGGAATTCGTTTTATTCTGTACTCGTCCGGTATGTTATCGTTATAAATACGTTTTATTCGGTGCTCGTCCTGTAGGGTTCCGGTGTTTGTTCGGTGTGAGTTCGGTGAATTCGGAGCCAGGACTGTGCATATACACTGTATACCTCCGGTTTTTGTGCATTTTCACTGTAATTCGTGAACGTACAAAAATATTTACCACAAAAATGATTTTCATCCGTTCCTCTTACGTTTGTGCTATACGGTGTAGTGTAAGAGCGGCTTTAATATTCGAATTAAAAATATCAATAGAGACCTGCTATACATATTTTGGGTACCATTATTAAACAAAACATACAAGGAAAGACTCGTAGCAGGATCTTCATATCGCTCATCTGCTGAAATGCCTTTTGAATTGAGATTTTGTCTGCAGCCAAAGACAGCCATCAAACTTTCAAACTATTCATGCCCGAAGTCTCATATCACACATTGATGCTTCAAAAATTCGAATTATTTATTAGAAAATCTCAAATCCGTTCAATTTCTCAAACAAATTCTCTAACAAAATGGATTTTCCCTCCTTGAATGCAACGCTTCCTCATGATAAACTTAAATCACGAATCAAAGGTGTCTTTCAAAAAGCCTTTGTCGAATAAAAAAAAAGTTGTATTAGGTCATAAATCAACATTTTTATTTCAACCCAAATTAAAAGGAAAAGTATGCTACGATGAAAAACAGGTTTGTAGTTCGCTTGATGTTCTTATTGATAATTTTTTTGTCAAATTTGAAGTTGCTTTTTTGTGTTTACAAGGTTAAAGTTAATTATACCAATGTACTTTCCATATTGATCTACCAGAAAATATTTTGCTCATGACCACTAAAGAAATCCTTTCTGATAACCAGACATCCTCAAAATTCAACCTTATATCTTGGCATTGCTAAAATTTACTTCGCCAATAGAGGCTTTGATGAGGAATTAATATCCGAAATGACCATACAGCTCATTAAAATTATTGCAGTGGGAGTAAGCATATGTGTTATGGTCTCATGTCCATTCACTCCATATCCTTTCGTAAAATATTTGACTCAATAAATCTCACCAATATTCTACACAGCAAAACATTGACATCTAACACTCCACCTTACTTAAAATGATGGATCTGTCCCACTTATTACGTAATCCTACCCTCAAGCCATCGCAACTTCAATTTTCAATTACAAACGGGTAATGCGTGATTTCAAAAATTGACGACTTCAAAGCCAAACAACCTGAGTGCGCTTCCTCCACTTCTCCTTTAAATTAAGGTCCAGCTGGAAACGCCATAACCGGTGATTTCCACAATATCAAACAACTAGTGGTCTTTTAAAAGGTCCCGAATTCCTTGAATTCCTTGCATACCAACTAGAAGTACAACTTCAAAATTTTGATGGATGCTGTTGAGGACTATGCGAAGAAGTTGGCAACGAAAGAGAAAAGCATGTCGAGACGCTGTCCGATTGATTCAGGACCATTAAGAAGTTAATTTTGAATCGTATTTCGGCGTTTGAAAAATCGATGAAATTCAGAAATCCCAGTATATTTAAAGATCCCCTCGTTAGCAAATATTGGGACATCCTCCACCAAAATAACGTCATTTTCCCTGCAGACAAAGTTTCTAACAAAATACTGTTTGTGTGTAAGAAACACTCTCTGGACTGTCTGGTTATAAAGATGGGATCCGGAATGGATAGTTCATCAAGAAATCCGACTTATAATCCCACTACACTATCATAGGAGTATATTTGAAAATCATACTTCTGTTTAAGCATCCTTTGGCTTTAAAGCGGATGATGAAAATTATCAGCTTCCTTACATAAACTGGGTCCCCAAACTTCATAGGGACCCACAGGGATTCAGTAAGGGGTCTTCCAGATGCACCATTAAGCCATTTTCTAAGCTCCTTACATCTTTATTGACAACAGACAGATATGGTTTGAAAAATTATTGTGATAGTCTACTCCACGAGTGGCGTCAATCAGATGGGGATTCTAAAAAAAAAATTATTTCATCCATTGCCATAGCATACAAACTTTTGATTTTTCTACTCTTTGTAATACCTTGCGACACAATAAATTAAAAAAAAAATAAGCTCTGATTTGATTCATCAATTTTTCTGCATCAAATATGGAGAACGTAAATACACCTTTTTAGCACTACAGAAAGACAAAGCATATTTTGTAAAGAACCACATCGAGTCAAACAAGAACTACACGGACAATGACGTAATTAAAATTTTGGATTTTTTTTCAATATTTTCGTCGAAGTTTGAGGCTGCGTTTATCAACAGACAATCGGGATCCCCATGGGACCTACACATGAAACTTGCGCACCACCTTTGGCAGATCTCCATTTTTCGCATTAGGCCAAGTTTGTACAAGGGCTAACACAGAAAAAAAAAATTTAGCCCAGTCCTTAAATTTCAGCTACCGCTACATAGACGATGTAATTTCTCTGCATAATCCTAAGATCATTCCCAATGAGCTTGACATGAAAGAAAAGACTGATACACCTACCTAAGCTTCGTACTTACATCTTTTGATACACATTGACGAAGTTGGATGTTTGAAATCTAAGCTATATGACAAATGTGATGATTTTAACTTCCTCAATGTGAACGTTCCCTTTCTGAGCAGGAAAATAACTACCTCTCAAGCATATGAAGTCTTCCTTTTACAGTTGATTCGTGCATGTAGTTTACACAGTGATTTTTTTTAAAAGAGCAGAAACTGTCCCAAAAGTTGCAAAATCAGAGATTTGTTGAGCCTTAGCTACTTTCATCCCTACAGAAATTCTATGGCCGTCATCATGACAAATATAAAGTGTCTGTATCCAAAAGGAAAACGGACATTTTCAGTCAGATTTCAAGTCTGCATGGGTTTTACATAACAAGTTTTCACTCAACCCTGGATTGACTAGCTGATAGTGTGACGAGTGCCGCTAACTGAGAAGGACATGCTTACACTCCGGATCAGCTGATGTCATTTTCGGTTTACTCTGTTAGTGCTCAAGTTTCTATGTCTTGTATATCATATTGTTAAGTTTATATTTTGTCTTCAAAATTGTGGTGCCGATTTATCCTTGTTTATATTTGAAAAACTAGAGATTTACATAAGCCTTATAAGATACATCTTGGTACTGTAACTAAATACCGAAGTTACTGTGGATTTATTTTCTGCATATATGAAAAAGAAAGGAAATGGCGTAAATGTCAAGGAGACAACATCCTATATGAACATTTCGACAAACTTATGTCTCTTTAGTGCAGATAAAATCAAAATGTTTGGAAGACCATAAACTCAAATATGTTAAAAACTGAGAGAGAACAAATAAAAAAAAATCTAAATGTAAAGCCAAAATCAGCTAAGGACAGAGCTTTGCATGAGGGAGATACTCCTTAGTTTTCAATAAAATTTACAAAAAATTAGATATTGTAAGGTTCCAAATAGAATCGGCTTTCAGGTCAGCACCGAAGTACTGACTACTGGGCTGGTGAATACCCTCGGGGACTAACAGTCCACCAGCAGAGGCATCGACCCAGTGGTAACAAATAACTAAATACCGGAGTTTGAGGCTTAGAAAAGTAACACGACAGAAGATTTTATTTGGTTTTGTCTAATGGTTATAAAACAACGGCAGTAGAATACCGAAGGAAGAAAGCACAAGATTACATTAATCAAAGTCCAGAGACACGGAAAAGTTAAGAACACCTGAAGACTAAAGACACCACATGCCTACAAAAAACACAACCACAACATATACAACACAAAAAAAACTAAATCACTAACAGTCACGGTGCATAGCAATAACGGATTCTTTCGGATGGACAGGATTCTTTTGGAATCGCGTAAAGGATCATTTCGGATGTTTTGAGGAATATCCGTGTACCAGTGTGCAATAATTGGACTTTTTACAATTGTTTATTGTCTTGATCGGACAAGTGATAATATCACGGAACTTTTGGTTCATCCCTTCATTCAAACAAACCGTTTCGTCACGTAAACATTGTTGGTTTTGTTGGTTAATTCTTACTTTTGACAGCGAAGGGATCCTTTAACGAAAACACTTTTGGCATTTATCTGTTTCACAACGAAGAACTATAGGATTTTATACACGAATAGGTATTTTTTTTAACAACAGAAGACTCAGAACTTACTTTGGCATACTATTTTGTACGAATATAACATATACGAGACAAAATGTAAACATACTCTGGAAACGGACACTATATGATCGTGGCACCGGATTTTATAGGATGCTAATGCAGTACAAAATTATTTATAAAAGTTCATGTTTAAAAATTATACAAATGGTTATAAATAAACAATTTGAACATCAGAAGGGTTATTTTCGAAAAATATATAGGTCAGGACTTCTGCTGAACACGTTTTAAGGGTCATATTTAATGTGTTTTAAACTCGTGCTACCAAATTTCGGCAAAAATTATTAGAGGTTTTGTAATCCCTTTATTAGCTCACCTCACGAAGTGAGGGGGCTTATGTCCGCGTCGGCGTCCGCGTCCGGTTAGGAAGAATGGTTAAGGTCCATTCCTGCTTACTGACATGCCCCATATCAACCATATTGGTATGGCTGATGCATTTTGGGAAGACAACTTGAATGCATGCTTCGGATCCTGTCTCTGACCTACATTTTACGCATGAGCGACTTGGTTAGGTAGAATGGTTAAAGTCCATTCCAGCTTACTGACATGGCCCAAATCAACCATATTGGTATGTTTGATGCATTTTGGGATGAGGACTGGAATGCATGCTCCGAATGCTGTCTCTGACCTACATTTTACAAATGACCGACTTGGTTAGGGAGAATGGTTAAAGTCCATTCCCGCTTACTGACATGGCCCACATCAACCATACTGGTATGTATGATGCATTTTGGGATGACAACAACAATGAATGCTTCTGGTGCTGTCTCTGACCTACATTTTACACATGAGTGACTTGGTTAGGTAGAATGGTTAAAGTCCATTCCTGCTTACTGACATGGCCCACATCAACCATACTGGTATGCATGATGCGTTTTGGGATGACAACAACAATGCATGCTTCGGATGCTGTCACTGACCTACATTTTACGCATGAAACGAATGATTATAGTCCATTCCTGGTTATTGACATGTGCAATATGTGACAATGCTGTGCAACGAGAAGAGCTTAGCAGGCTGTGGCTGCTTTGTATGTTTTTATTACTCAACACAGATCTGTATTATCAGATCTGTATACTTCAGGAAATATGATTTATGACCTAATTTGAGCTGAAACCGCACAGTGGCAACCTATTTTCGGTAGACTTTTTCGTTTTTTTTAACTTTACTTCATTCTTAAAGATTTGTATGGAATTAGAAAGAATCTTTCATTTACGTCCTGTGGTTAAACTAGCTGTTATATATGAAAGTTTCAATCAAGACCGCGGTCGAGCGAGAATCATTTTTTCACGTGAAACCATTTTGAGCATTCAGTGACTCAAACGAACGCAGGGGGTTTATCAGTACTATCAGTGGGAGTTGATTCGCTAAGTCCCCAAAGTGTCCCTGAAATTCCAATTTGAGTTAAATATCTATCAGTGCTTCTCATACCTTAGACCATATAGTATGGTCTAAGGTATGAGAATTTTGACTATACCATTATAGTCAAAATTCTCATTATCACTGATAATGGAATCAAATCACCTGAAGATTTTACAGGTATACTGTCTCTCACTGATACCGCCAATGTCTACTGTAATCCATGAGGATTCTTTACCAAACCCTTCAGGTTTTAAATTCTTTACCAAACCCTTCAGGTTTTGAATCTGAATTTTCTTCCGTATTGCGACCGTGTTTTACCAGCCGACTAGGCTCTTTGGGCTATCCTGGAGTTAAACGACAAACATCCCTTGACCCATTTCTCTAAATTACGTTCTTGTCTTATTCTTTCCTTCTCAAGGTTGTCAGTGGTTTTGGAGTTAGTAGTCTACCTCTATTGGGTTTTATTTGTATTTTTACAATACTAGTACTATAAGGAAATATAATAGAGAAAGGGGTTTGGATACCTATAAACCTGTTTAACCCTATCTCTTTCTTGTGCCAGTGTTCTATAGCCATTTTCCACATGCCAGTTGTTCCGGGGGAAAATTAGCAAATGCCGATCCCCTCGTGGAGAATTGGGCATGTTCCAAACTTTCCCCCATACGGAACACGGGGGAAATGAGATCATTGCCATTTTCAACCGTACATATGCTCATTTTCCTCCTAATATTCTGCCTCAGCGTCATTATTGGTAGCATGAAAATTACTTTCTCAGATATTTAATTAAGATATGTCAAAATTGAAGAGCGGTAATGAGATTTATATGTGAATTATTGACACACTAAAAAGGTCTGTCAGTTCAGAGACATAGATATTTGTCTATGATCAGTTGTTTACCAAAGCTCAGTCGACATGCCAGACAATTTGAGATGGACAAGACATGTATACGTGTATGTTCTACAAGATGAAGAACAACAATGAAAGCGTTGTTCTATTGCATGTGTTTGCCATGTATTTGTAGAGACCTTGTCTCACATGCAATATACTCCATATCCCTTCATTACTTATATGTGTCATAGAACAAGTAATTTGTATAGGGGAAAATCAGCTTTAGGGAAAATGGAAATACGTATACGTATTGTAAGTTTTCCGTGGGAACAAATTGACGATTATCTCAATTTTCCCTGGGGGAAAATGAGAATGATTTCACTTCCCCCGGTGAAAATCTAGCATGGTTGAAAATAACAAAATAACAAATTGACAATTATCTCAAATTTCCTGGGGGAAATGAGGGTGATCTCACTCCCCCTCTGTAACATCTAGCATGGTTGAAAAATGACAATATAACACCGGTACCAAGTCCGGCTATCCCGAGTTCCTATTGTTGTCTACGTTTGTCTTTTGTCTTTTTATTGTTTTTTTCTTGTGCAGTTGCCAGGTAGATTTTGGCATGTGATTGTAATTCTCGGCCATTGTAAGTGTTTTTTTTTTATCTCCTCGTTATTACTGGAAAGCATTCGGCGAACGAACCCAATTTGCGATAGAAATATAGAATCCACAACAGCATCGAGTGAGAAACGACATTTCTACACTAGAGATAGTTAAATTATAAACGCGAGGCTTGCCGAGCGTTTAAAATATTTGAACATTTAACTATCGAGAGTGTCGAAATGTCGTTTCTCACGAGATACGGTTGTGGATTTTATTTCTCTAATGATTTCAAGGAGATTTTGGACAAAAACATGACCCCCCTTTTCTGATGATCCGAAATAAATGTGTTTTTTGAGCGTGACGTCAACAGGCATGGTCGCCTTTTTTCATGACGTCACAATGGTAAAGTCGGAAAATGGCAAACATATTTGACGTCATAATTGAATTTCATCCAATCACTTGCCGAGAACAATATTCTCTCTAGAGAGGAGAACAGTATTTCTCCAACTGTTCAAGAAACGTGAAAACAGGACATAAATTAGAGAAGGACAGTTCTCTTATGATTAGATGTGGTGCCGCTGTGCTGTGGTGCTATTGGAACCAGACACCGTGTCATAGACCCATACGTTACGGGCATCTGTCAAGTGACGGGAAGGAGAACGGCACATATAGCCGTTGCAGGAAGTATAGGGTTGCGCGCAACATTTCTTCCAAAATATGAAAAAAATATGGTTTATAAAATCTTTTAACTTTTTCCTATGTATATTGAAATTTGTCGCATGAACTATAAAATATATCAAATCGTAAGTAACTTTTGAAAGACTTGAAAACCGAGGTAAACATTGCAATCGACTTTGTTAACCTTTTTAAACCAGATTGTTTCACACTGAACTTGGATGCAGGAACAAATATACATGATATAGAGAGCCTTTCCCATTATGATGAATTAATAGGTAAAGATTCATATCCTTTAGCATTTAAGTTATAAATCATATTCAATGCATTCGGGACATGTGATGTTAACACTTAAAGATTATCTTGAGATCCTATATCGCTCACCCTGCCCATGACTGACATTAAGAAACGAATTGTATTTCAAATAGGGTACAATTTTGAAATATGTTCCTAGCTGGTGCCCACTTTGAATTGGATGAGAAAAATATCTTTGAATGCGTTTTCTATATGTCCAATGTTAAACTATGTTCACCACTTGCAGCCATCTTGATTGAGGTACCAATCTACCGGAAACATTTATTGCAAGGGATCATTCTACTTTGATAAAAAAAACCCTTTTGATATGTTTTCCATATGTTCAAAAGTTAAACTATATTTCCCCCTGGCGGCCATCTTGGATGAGGTACTTTATCTTGAAGGAATAGATAATTTGCAAATTACCGACTTTGTTTCAATTCTTTTAAATTTCCCCCAATCAAGATCACGTGACACTGGACAAGATGTCATTTTTACCGGTAAAACCCTTATAAATCAGCATACTGGTTAATGAAATATATTGAGATATTAAACATTACAAATAAACAAATAAAAGGTCAAATGAATTTGATAAATTTCACCAAAGCTAAAGTTTAAAAAGCGTACAGGTCAATATAAAATTATTTTTACATTTTGATAAGTTTACGTTGGAATCCGGACTGAAGATGCTTCCCTTCGCATTAATGTGTAAAAAGCGAGGTCAAATTCGGGAATTCCGTTTGATTTGGCAAATGGTCATTATCAAAGGACCATTTTGACTAAGTTTGGTTAAACTTGCTCAGTAGTTTCAGAGAGGAAGATCTTTGATGCATTTCCAATATTGTCCAATGTTAAAATATGTTCCCGCTAACGGCCATCATGGGTGAGATTCATATATAAAAATCACAAATTTTAAAGGGGATCATCCATAGACTATCATGACCAAGTTTAGTTCCAGTTGGTCAAGTGGTTTTAGTGGACTAAAAAAGAGAAAATCTGCGACTATGTTTCCCATAGGGTCCTATGTTAAACTAAGATCCCCACTGGCAGTCATCTTAGATTAGGTGTGTACATAAAATGAAAAAAACACTGAAAGGGACCACCCCAGGATTTTTGTGACAAAGTTTGGCTCAAATGTTTCAGAAAAGGTCTTTGAATGTACTTCCTATAGGACCCTATGTTAAACTTTCGCCCCCCTGGCGGTCATCTTTGATGAGATATGAAAATGAAAATCACCAACTTCGATGGGGATCACCCATGGACTATTGTGACCAAGTTTGGTTGTAATTCGTTTATTGGTTTTGGAGGAGATCTTTGGATGCATTTCCAATAGGTTCCTATGCTGAAACTATGTGGCGGCCATCTTGGATGAGGTGCGGACTAGCCGGACACCATTTTTAACGGGGACCACCCAAAGACGTTTTGACTAAGTTTGCTTTCCATTAGCTCAGGAGTTTCAGAGAAGACTTTTTGAATGCAATTTCATAGGATCCTATAATAAACTATGTTCCCCGCTGGTAGCCATCCTTGATTAGGTACGAACATAAAAATCACAAACCTTGAACGTGACCAACCATTAACTATTTTGACCAAGTTTGGTTCCAATTGGTTCAGAGGAGAAGATCTTTTAGATGCATTTCCCATGTTCCTATGTTAACCCGTGGCCATCTTGGATTAGGCACGGACAGGCCGGACACCATTTTAAAGAGGCAACCCAAAAACTATTTTAACCAAGTTTGGTTTTTTCTAGTATAGCCATGTGGGCTAAAAAGCGAATTGCACACACTTTTTCTGGTAACCCCTGGACCAACCAGCGAGTACGATATGACACAGAAAATAAACTGGCATATAATTTATATTAACTAAATTAACAGTAACCTCTGTATTTTGTTATTTGTTACCACTGGGTCGAAGCGTCTGCTGTGGGCTGTTAGCCAGTACTTTGGGGCTGGCCCGAGAACAGATTTTATTTTAACACTTGTAATATCTCAATTTAATTTTTTTTTTCAAAACTTAGGAGTATCACCCTCTCGCACAGCTCTGTCCTTAGCTAATGTGGCTTTTCTATTTAGGTCCTACTGGTAATTAGCTATTAGTTTTTACACATATTTCGGTATATCGATTTCTAAATGTTTTGATTAGATCTACACTGAAAAGACACGAGTTCACGGGTGAAATGGACATCTACAGAAAATAATTTAACAGTAACTTCGGTATTTTTTTATCTATATGCATATAACCTATAACGTCATAAAGTGTTATTGCAACAGTAGCACCTACCATCAGTACAAATGTAGTCATGATCAGACATGATCCAGACGAATACGTATGTGTATGGAGAGTTTTCTTTTTTCTGGTAAACAACTCCCAAAAAGGGCGCGAATATTGAAAACCACTCTTCTTTTCAAAATAAGCGCAGACAAAATCTAAAATGATATCTCCTTCGAAAACAAGATGGCAAATACGTGACAAAACATGTACGGAGGAGTATTCGTTCGTCAAATGATCATATACCTACCAAATACTACTATGAGTACAGTCTCTTTTTGTGTCAAAAGTGCCGGGTTGTGCGCATCTTAGACTTCCGGTTCTGGTGGCGTGACCTTCCACCTTTTGTCACATAACTGACGATCCTATCACCATTGGTTCAATAGCAAAGCATTACATCGTCAACCGCTCAAACCATAAGCGTATTACTGTCCACAGATGTGACCAATATTTATTTTAACAATAACCGCAGAAAGCAACACTTAAATCGTCTAACAAGTTTTTCATGTGTGTTTAAAAGGTCATTGCATACAAGCTTGCTTTCAATTACATGCTCAAACTATCAAATATGAAAGCATCCATCGTTTGTTTACTAATTTTGAATAAGTATATGAAGTTAGGAAAAATCACACAACTGAATGTCAATAAAGTAGTTGGTAGGCAAAAATCAAAGTGCTGATAGCACTAATGGAACGATTGGACTCTATGTTTCTTAAAAACAATATTTACAAATTATGTGTGTCAAACAGAATCCAATACTATCCCAACCAATTTTTGATTTACCTAGAACTAATCTCTACTGCAGGAAACAATTTATGAAAAATATGGGTTGAATAATTCATATATAGAAGATTATTATATGTGTTTTAATTTACAGCCTGTGTTAAACTACTTGCCCTATTTTGCTAGACAAGGACACTCATATAATTTGAAACATACATAAACAGTGGCGGATCTAGACTTTGGCTAAGATAGGGGGCGACGCATAATTTTTCAAAAAGGGGGTCCAGAGCCAATTTGTCCCGAAAAAAAACCCCTACAAATTTAAAATTTGTTCCAACCTAAGAGGACCGCACCCCCCCCCCCCNCCCCAAAATCTGCCACTTATAAATGAGCACCAACTTAGGACTAGTGTTACCACAGCTCTTAGCTTGCAAATATTTTTACAAATAAAATACAAAATCAAGACAACATTAACTCATAAAAAGACACAAAAATATGGAGCATTCCATATTCAGCAAATTAAACAAAATATTGAATCAGGTTCTAATGTTAATCTTAATTAAAGTATTTTCACGACTTTGATTGTTAGATGATGAAATAACAAATATATAATATATCATATGATATAAAATACCACCAATATTGCAACTGGCTTTTATAGTATTAGAACATAGAATAGATATCTATAGTTACGGTAGTGGATGTTTTTTGTGAGAAAATACCACTCCTCTGGCTTTACATCCATATAAGCTGCATGCCTAGACTTTCTCTACAAAGATCAAACATATATCCCATCCAGTGTAGAACCACACAATGTTGCACTTTAGAATTACAAAATGTGTTGCACTTTAACGGATGCCTGAAACCATATAGGCAAAAAAGTTGTCTTTCAAAGCAACCAATAATTTTGATTTGCAAGGCATTCAAAATACTTGTCTAGAAGATTGTACAGCTTCCAGTGTCTTGAAATTTACCAATAAAAAATGACCTATTCTTCAGCCACTTTACGTATATTAAAAAAAAACAAAACTCAAACAAACAAACAAAAACTAAACAAACTTTAAAAAAAAATAAATAAAAACATTGTCTTTTATTTGAAAAGAAGAAGTTTAAATCAGTAGGTAGAGTAGCATAATATTTTTATCATTGTGATAAGAAAAGTATCTTAATTTTTCGATCTGTAAAAATCATTGAAATTAACCCCCTCCCCCCCCCCAAAAAAAAAATAGAAACAAATACTAATAGATGTCTTTTATTAGTTGAACAGAAGTTTAAGTCTGCAGGTAATTACTTGTGTAAGAAAACTGTCTGAATTTTTCAATCTCTACTATAATTTTTAAATCACTAACTGCACAATCGGTTGTTTACATATATAACCCTTATTGATACCCCAGTCCACAATCTATTTATAGACTAAGCAAACAGAAGTAAACAGCTGATTTGGAAAGTACTGCTGTGCATCCTTGTGCTGTGTTAAAATACACATTGCTCTGTTTAATTTAAGTAGAAAATCAAAATCATTCTGCTCGATGTAATCACTTCATTTGTGACGTTTTATAACTAAGATGTATAAATAAGAGGTTATTTATTCAGCTTGTCTGCCAACACGTGTGAAAAGGAAGCAATCAACCATGTTAACTAAATGACCGATAATTGATCACTTGTTACTATTGAAATCAATGCCCCTTATCTATTCAATGTATAGTTTACAGTTCGAAAAGACCCCATGACGGCTCTGGTGTAAGAAATAGTTCGGTGTATAGAGACTTTTCATCAGTGCTATGCACTCCCGATCAAATATCTAAATGCTCATAAATTAAGGGGGGTATATTTAATAAGGATTTGCAGCGATTTGTTCCCGTTTAGATAGTTTTTTCTACAAATATTCATACACCACGCCTTCCTCAGTATGGTCATCATGTGTGTAAATATTGTGTATTGATTGTTTTGTTTACAAGTAATAACTGTCCGATCATAATAAGGTCATGTATATAATGAATAAAAGGATATGGAGTAAATGCACATGAGACAAAGTCTCTACAAATACATGGTAAAAGCAAAGGAACAACGCTTTTATTGTTGTTCTTCATCTTGAAGTCATAATAAGGTCATGTGTATTTTTAGATTTATCATTAGTTGACGCTTCTAATATGTGTTTATTATTTTGAAGGGCTATTCTGATAAAATTGTAGTTAGGATACACAAAAAAATCATGATAAGAAATGTTTATTGTTAAAAATGGGATTTTTTAGTTAAATCTGTTTAAGATTCCCGATGCCCGTTTGAAATGACATTAGAGGACAATTTCATTGAATCCGTGCAGAAATGTATATTTTTTTAAATGAAAATAACTATGTCACTATCCAAATTGCTAAAAAAAAAGGAGAGTTACAACTAAAACACGGATGGACCCACGGGTGGGGTGGGGGTCACTTAAGAGGGGGCCAATGGGTTTATTTCGTTCTCCGTGATCGGGGATTTCAATTCTTCGTGATTCGTTTTCCATTTCACTAATTTGTCGTGAATCGTTATTAGAACATCGCCGTGAATCGTTCTTGATCAAGTTGACAAAATGAATTTTCCGTGAACTTTGATTGGTCCGATTAAATTTTTCGTGATTCGTGATGAGACTCCCCCCCCATCAGGCCCCTCACTTAACATAGATTTTCTTGGTAAGGGTTGCAGACATTTAACCAGCACTAGACATATAAAAGGGATATTTTGTGAAATTTTGTAACCTATCTATATATATTTTTGCATGTTGTAAGGCATAGACCATTTCATTTTCAGAAGGGGGGCTTGGATTTTCACTCGAGCCGGGGGAATTTTTTTCGGATTTATACACTATGCTACGCAACTTTGTTGATCCAGGCAATTTTCTATGGACAAAGTCGGAGCCAGATTTTATTTTCATCTTACCAGGTGCTGGTCAGAGATTTTTTCTGGTCAAAAATCGAGACCAGAATTTTTTTCTAAAAAATATTTTTGTCTTGGAGTTTTGGTCGCAGTGGATTTTATCACAGCGGAAAGAATATACGGGCAGAAAGAATTCACATATTGATATAAAGCGTATGTCAATTATATTTAAAAAAAATTCAATAGCTTGATATGGCCTCATAGCCATATCATTTCTTGTTTATAAAATCAATAAAAGACTGTCCCACATATTAAGTTTTAACAATCTTTATTACTGAGATAGCTATCACTTTCAAATTAATTACGGTAATCAAGTTATAACAATATTCTTGTCCGGTGGTATGCAATTGATATCCACCTGTTGATATGTCAACAAATAAATTACTCCGCAAAAACCGGAAATAAGAACTATATATTATAGCGTATGTTATATAAAGGTAGCGAGTAGGCAAGAAACTTCCGGTCATCCGGGTTTGGTAGTTCGTGACATGGAAACGATTTCCAATCGTTCCAAAAATCATCATGAATATCATCGTCTTATACTTACTGTGTATTTTTCTGCCTACCATTTTAAGGATCCAGGATTAAGAATCAGAAGTTTCTAAGCTATGTCTTTACAACTGGTTCCCACTACAGATTGTTAATTTTATATAACCATTATTTGAGCAAGTTCAATTTGATATTTTAGCATCACTGTTCGTGACAAAATGTTCCCTCAAACTGACCCCTTATTAACTTCCAAAATCATCATGTTATTTTTTTACACCTTGATGTTAATTTAAGCTTTAGTTGCATGAAAGCATCATCGTGGCCCCTTAGTCACGATTTTAAAAATAAATACTTCTTAAATAACCACAAACAACGTTTTGTCTTACTGAAGAGAAAACCTTCCATCTGATAGAGTCTTGTGCCATAAAGATCGGAAAGTAATTCGGTGCCAAAATTACTTGATTCATAAAGAGTCATTTTCCACCCTTTTAAACAAAGTATCATCTGTATTGTCATTTTTCATTCTATTTAATGGAAACGGGTATTCATATCAAAATCGAATGATACTATTCACTGACAAACAAGAAACTATTCTTTTACATACGGATTTGATGTAGAAAATCAATGTAAATGCTTACGAAATCAACAGGTCTCATCGGAAATTTTCTCACTTAAGTACACATGATGAGATATTCTAATATCATCTAATCAAAAGCATTGAATAAATGTCCAACAATTCCGTGATACATTTAGATTGATACATTTGAATCTCCTTTTGAACAGGTTTTACATTTTTGCCTCATTTCCCATGGCATTTTGACAAAAAAATCTGAAAATGTCCGTTCTGTGATCCAAAAGAATCCTGTCCATCCGAAAGAATCCGTTATGGCTATGCACCGTGACAGAGTGACACCAGGTGCTCCGGAAGGGTAAGCATGTCATGCTCTGTATACAGCACCCGTCACACTGTCAGTGGGTCACTGTCATTATAAAATGACATTAACTAATCAGCTACAAACTGATTTTTCAAAACTATATACCATGAATTACTCAAGGATGAAGAACAACGGTGTATTTTCATCACTTCCTTGTTCCTTCGCTGTGCTACTGCCGTTGATTCATAGTTATTTCTACAAAGCAACATGTGTTTATATGTGATTACTATTTTTTTTTCTATTCATAACTGAGTTACAAATACATCTAGTATTTCAAGTATACGTGCAACTTATCATCAGATGATTACCATTACAAATATTTTAGCGATAAATCCAGAACTATTTTTATAAGTGAATTGAATTGACATTTGAATTTCAAGCAAATGTTCGGAGATTCTCTTATATATTTATATATAATTAAATACACTGAAAATAATTTTCCAATGGATTTTCATAAATTTTAAAACATGTCATAATAAATCATCTTCTTCAACAAATTTAAGTTACTTTCCCCATATTAACAATGCAGAAATATATTTGAATTCAGTATTAAAAACCAAATTCATAACTAAGAAAGAGTATTTTCAGTTTATGTTTCGAAAAATGACATAGGGGAAAAATATTTCACTACACGACCAATTTACCAATTTTATAAGATTCTAATTATGTTCTCCTCACTGTGGTCAGAATTTAGAATGAGTCTATTATTAAATACATGAAATTAAAAAAAAAACCCAAAAAATGGAGGCCAATTTTAAAGTAGGTATTAATATTCTATTTAACAACCTTCTCTAATTGTTACCTTGACCAAAGATTTAAGGGAAAAAATGTAATTTAAACTAATTTAATATGAACGATGGAATAATATGAGTAAATGCTTATGAGACAAAAACTCTACAAATACATGGTAAATAAGTATGAATTTATCAATAGGCGTTTCCTTCCACAGATTGTATTTTTGCAGCCGCACTAACACAAAAGGTCCATAATATGACATCTTCTTCTGTTTTTGTGAGATTTTGGAAGGCATTAATTGTTACTTTTGTACTTCCAATACTATATACAAACGTTTCCAGATGAACAAATCCTTGACCAATATCCTGATTAAAAATCTTTTTTATTGTCTTTGTTACTTTGAGTATTGTCTTGTTTGTCATCTGGACTTATTTAGCTGTGGACATGTCGAAAGTGGTATGCTATCTTCTGATAGCATTTGAAGATAATATTTGACCACTAGAAACAAAATCGAGTGATGCACTTCTAACCAAATTACCAACGGTGCTAGCAACGCTAGTGGTTGTGTAAGGGTCAGATGATACAAAAGTACGGCAACCGACTTGGTACTGAAACGGTTTATTCTTTTTTGACTGTCCGCAGTTCAAAGAAGATTGCTTTAAATCAGGAGCACATGTATCGCTTGTGTGGGCAGATGTAGCTGTGTTGGATGCTTTTGGAACGTATTCGTCTGTTGACATGTGAATAGTCGTATGAGATCTTCTAATAACATGTGGAGAAGACCTTGGACCGCTTACAGTTAAATCGAATGATGCACTTCTAACCAAAGTACCAACAGTGCTCGCAAGTTTTTTAGGTTTGCAAAGGTCAGATAATACGAATGTATCACCAGCTACTTGGCATTTGACCCGTTTATTCTTTTCCGACATTCTGCTATCCAACGTAGATTGCATTACATTAGACGTACTCGTATCTCTTTGGTAGGCAGATATAGATGTGCTAGCCTGGACTGATGAGGCCAGTACTTGTGCATATGACTTCTGCAAACGTTTATATTTCAGATTAATAACAACAATAACTGCACATAAGATCAGAATCATAATCCCTAACAGAAAATAGGCCAGGAGATCTGAAAAAAATAAACACAACTGGAACAATTCTATCAATTTGTTGAATATGCATTAATTTAATACAAAATATTTTTTTCCATCTTGCAATCAAATATGTCACTTCAATTACAGAATTAATGTATACATGTATGAGATTATAAATATATATAGATAAATAAATAAATAAATATACTTTCAGTTAGAACAATGTGAATAGCACGAGAATAAATACTGCTTCTATTTCAACTGTATCCGAGTCTTTTTCAACACAAAATAAAATATAATAAAACAATAAACCATTTACAAAACAACTACACTACAAAACCTAATTTAATCAGTAACTTCTTGTTGGTGACTGAAGGCGTGACCTCAATTAAAGTGATATAAAAAAAATATTTGATGTTTTTTGTTCGTGATTTTTACTGCAATAACTTCTATCTTTGTATTAAGGCATTTATTGATATATAATCCTGATGTTAAGACTAGGTTTTAAACGATCAATCCAGTAGCTTTCTTTGGATCTTCTCTGGTTTACATTCCACGATCTATTTTTATCAATTGCTCTGACTTGCAAATTTTGCCAGTTGTGATTCTGAGTATTAAAATGGATTGCAGTGGCATGGTACTGATCTTTGTTTTTGATATGGTTACGGCGCACGTTTATGCGAAGATTGAGCGCATTTTCTGTCTCACCAACGTATTGTTCTTTACAGACAGAACATGTGTCCAGATAGATTACATTGGACGATTTACATGATAATTGTCCAAATATTTTGAAAATATCACCGGTAGCTGTACTTTGAAAAGTTTCAGTCGTGGAACTATATTTACACAATTAACAACATTTATCTTGACATGTTGTAAACTGGCCTATCTCGGCCGAAGTTAATTTAGCTCTAATAAAGATGCATTTCAGGTTCTTGGGTACAAATCATAACATATCTGCTAGTGTTACTTTCTAAGTTCGGTTAATTTATTTTCATACTGAATCTAACAAACATGTGACTTTTATAACTTGTTCTTTCAACTATTATTAGTTTAGAATGTCATTTGAACTAAGCATCTATTAAACATTCCTATCGCACACGCAAAAATACAGGCTGGCAAATAACTTTGAAAAATAAATGTCAGATAAAACAAAAATGATAAATACACATACTTGTAGTGTTGGATTCCTCATTTGGATCCGAGTTCATGGTAAAACAAGGCTCAGTAAGCAATATGACCTCAGTGGATCGATAAGGCACAGCCGTTTTATTTTTGATACTCCTGTCAGTATTTGGTCCTATAATAGAAAATAAAGAACTATTTTACCAGTTAGTGTTCATCTTCTTTATAATAATGCCAACTCTAATCTCACTTCGTACAGACAGAGATTGATGGTAAACAGTTACAAAGTATTTAAAATAAAAAAATACAATATTAGATTATATACCTGTAGTATTCTCGTCCTTAGCAGCATCCCTTTGCATAGTCAAACTAGGCTCAGTTGTCAATCTTGGCCCAGGGTTCAAACTCGAGTCAGTGGTCAATCTAGGCACAGACGTCAAACTAGGCTCAGTGGTCATCGAAGGGTAAACCGTACCATTTAAGACATTCCGGTCATAGTCTTCTACTTGAAAAAAGAAAGAAATATACTGCTGTTGTTTCTTTCATCTTTAATATCATTAAGTGCTCCTCCTCAATCAAACTTAGTACATTTATACATACATATTTGTATGGAACGACAATAAAAATGAATAATGAGTAATTAAAAATTCAATATTAATAAGAACTGTCGCCGAATGGCAGCCTCTTCTACCCGCGCTCATTGAATTCTGAATTCATGTGGTAAGTACTAATTTTAGTGTGTGTAGACATAATACAGGTGTGGCAACAGTACAACTGCTTACACAATACAAGTGTAAGCACAATTATAAAACCGTTAAGAAACACATGTATGAGATATGCAATTGCAGAGAAGAATTAAATGATTTCAAGGAAAGACAGAAATACACCAAGTCGGTAAACATGAAGTTGCTCAGCAATACCGCTGAAATTGGAGACGCAGTATACTAAACAAAACTGAAGCTCAATGCCATATATCAAGTGGCTTGGATGAGAGATTGCTGAGAAAAGTGTAAAGAAAAAATCGCATTCGGAAAATGAAAGTAAGAAATCACCACGTCAGTTAACAGAAAGTGCCAATTCAATATGGCCGAAAACAGGAGACCCAATAATGAAGCCCCATGCCATGTATCAAGAGCTGTGACGAGAAGCTGCACAGAGAAATGTGACGAAAAAGTACCATTTGAAAAATGAAAGTAAAAACCCTAGATCCGTAAACAGGAAGTGGCAGTTTGACCGAAAAGGGGAGCCGCAGTACAGTCCCATATACTGTAGCTCCATGCCAAATATCAAATAGCTGTGATGTGTAATTGCTGTGAAAATGGGGACGAAAAAGTCACCTCTGTTGTCAATTTCAAGATGAAGGTCAAGGAATAAAGCAGATGTGGAAGTGCCTGTAATATCCTTAATTACGAGCTCCAATGTTGTTCCAGGGCTTGATTTTACCATGTATTTTTAGAAACTTTGTCTCATGTGGACTTTCTCCATTCATTATTAATGAAAAAATACCAAAATATTGAATTGCTCTAAAAATCCCAGTGTAAAGGTTATCGTGCTTGCGACGAGATTAATATTACGTTTAGGGCTGTTTTTAGAATTGAAGCCTATGGCATTTCCGGATAGATTTCTATGGTAACAGATAATAACATGTCAGATCAAATATTTAGTAAAAAGATGACTATTTTTGCATTTCGGTTTTACAAAAAATACTTTTTGTCTTAACAAACTAAATTTTAGAAAGAATTAATTCTGCTTTTATACAACCATATTGAAATATTTATGCTAACGCAGATATCAATGCTGTAAGAAATACCTTCAGCAGTAGAAACTTTCTCTTTGACTGTACGGTTTTTTGTGACTGTATCGGTATTGATGTCTGTAGTTCCTGAAAAAAATGATGTTGTAAAGCAAATTGTTGATGCTGTATAGCATAACTAGTACTGCTACAGCACTTTGTTCTCAACTTCCTTAATTCTACAGAAGTCTTGACTCATTAACGCTCTTTAAAATTTGGTTTGCTCTTTCCAGTAAACTTATCATTACAATTGTCTTGTTTTTGTATGCGGTTTCTATAGTATTCATGTACTATAATTATTCATGCACATGGCAAAAATAAGTGTAAAGTATTTGCATGTTTTCATTTTTGCATTTCTATTTGGAACCTTGCAATATCTAAATTTTGTAAATTTTATTGAAAACTAAGGAGTATTTCCCTCATGCAAAGCTCTGTCATTAGCTGATTTTGACTTTACGTTTGGATCATATTGGTTATTTGTTCTCTATCAGTTTTCAAACATCTTTGAGTTAATGGTATTCCAAACTTTTAGATTTTATCTGCACTAAAGAGATATAAGTTGTCGAAATGCGCATATGCAGAATCTAAATTCACAGTAACTTCTATGTTGTTAGTTATTTATGTGGTATCTGAATTGCTGCACTTTGAACTGTTGATTAAAGAATTTGCAAATTCTACCTTTATGCTTTGGTATTCATTTGACTATACATGCAACTGCGTAAAATATATCCAGGATTTGAATCGCGTACTCCAGTACAATAGTAATCTCTTTTATATGTTGCGTCTTTTGTCTTCCGTCTTCTGGTGTTCTTGTTTTTGCCGTGTCTCTGGACTTTGCTTTATGTAATGTTGTGCTTTGTTCCTTCGGTATTCCACTGCCGTTGTTTTATATCTAATTTTGTTGAAGTACATTGTATATTCAGGGATAAAAAGAAAGAACACCAAAAGAAGAAGTATCTTTATAATTTAAACTGTGTTTTGGAACATTCATGAATACAATCAGGTACTCCGGAACAGAATAAGCATCTTATACCAAAGAGAGTTGTGTTAAACATAGAAGTAAAATAAGGTAATCCAGAGGAGTGTGGTTCTTCTGAAGAACATCACAGTGTTTAAGTACAGCCAGGAGAAAAATAAGGTTATCGTTTGCAATGAACCCCATCTCTCTTCATGCACCCTATGAATGAAATATCAAAAGTTCCATAAACTTACCTTCAGTGGAAGAAACTGTGTTTTCGATTATTCGGTCTTTGTTTATAGTAGTTTTAGTTATTTCTTCGGTTTCTGCAAAATCATTGATGCATTTCATAATTGTGCCTAAGTATATCTAGGAGTGAAGACCGATTTTCCTTTTACGATTACATAATATTGACCAAATAAAGAAATATATTAATTTGTGTGAATGTAAGTTCAAGACGGTCCCTCGCATCGTTATGAGCGGAATTCATAGCTTAATGTCGGGCATCGCTACACCGATTTATCCCTTTCGTCATTGATGCAGGACTGTCAACAAATATAAAATTAAAGTTGTGTTTTAATTGCTGTAATCCGTCGTGCGACAAAAAGACTCATAAAAGACAAGCACAACAAATAAAGAATAACAGGGCACTAATTGACCCTATTGCAAGAAAACTCGTAGTAATAAAACAATGAGATGTTGGCACTATAGACATAATGCATTGTATATTTGAATGCTAACATGCGATCACTGTTCTACATAACATTTCTTTTGATTGTGCTTATACACTTTTCTCGAATTTTAATTTTCACTTTGTTTGGATTTTTTGCAACCCTTTTTCTAAAGAACTTGTATTTTGGCACAAAACAAATACCTGTTTGCTTATTATGTAAACCCTCTTTTGTCGAATCTGCTCCGTCAGGTGTGAAGCTTATACTCAAAACTTCTTTGCGTGATGTTCCTAAAACAGAAAGTTTCGTTTATGTTTTTGTATGTTATTCAGCAATTTTTACTTTTCCAGGTCTGGACTCTCAGAGTGACATATCTTTATACAGAGCAAGACATGCTTGCCCTTCCAACACACTCGATGATACTCTTTTTTATTTTGATAATATAAACATCAAGTTCTTTAGACCTCTGTGTTTAATAATTTTCTATGGCCGTACTTTCTGTGTGTTGTGTCTTTGGTCTTCTGCCTTCTCGTTTTTGCTTTGTCTCTGCACTTTCATTTATGTAATTTATTTTTTTTTGCCTTGTTACTTCAATATTCGACTGCCGTTGTGTTTTTATTTATTTTTAATTAATTGTTTGGCAGTTCATTCGCTGAAAAAAAATGCATCTTAGATAATGATTGCACGATCCTATTATTCAAACACATTTTATAAAATATACACAACTTTCGTTGTTAAGTCTTGTGTTTTACGTATGAAGCTTGTAGTCATACTTTTAGTTCAATTGGTGTTTTTCCTGATCAAAAACAAACTTTATTTTCTGTATACTTTGTATTTTATTGATTTACACGTAAAGTGTAGGGTTTTTCATACTTGACCCTATTCAATCGTACTGGTACTCTGTTTTTTTATTTTATACTTTGATTCTGATTTTTTGTACTTCTTTCTTTCGACAATTTGAATCTTAGTTCTGATCATTTATTAATTCTCTCAACAATTTTATTTTGCCTAATGTTGGCACAATCTGTTTATTTGTTTTATATAATACCAACCTTTCGTAATTGAGTCTGGTGCATGAGCTGTGAAGCCGGTAGTCACGTTGGTAGTTTCCACGTGTGTTATTCCTGCAAAAACGATTTTTTTTTTGTATTTGTTGTCAATCTAAATCTACAAGAGATCTTTAAAGGTAGTTACTTGTATATAAAAATTAAGCGCATGAATCTATATTTTATCTTGTTTATTGTCAACATTTTATACTAAATTTACGCCAGATCATTTAAGCTGGGGGTCACTCCGTATGGTTTTTGGTAGGAGTGAGCAGCTGGCACATCAGGACCCCCACCCGATCATATAACAAGAATCTCAAAAATATCTACCTTATCACATATTTTTAGCAGAAAAGTAAACCTAATGCAGACAAGTAAACCTTGTCATATATTGGGGTGAATACTGTTTATTCATTAGTAGAAAATTTCTTAATTAATGTAAATATGTCAAATGATTATTAGTATCTGATTTAGATGCAACAAATTGACCTTATCACATAATCTCATCTGAAATTCCCTACCTTATCACATATTTCCATCAAAACTTACTAGCCTTATCATATATTCTGAAGCAAGAAAAGGTACCTATTGCAGCGGCTCATCATATAGTGGAGGTGACACCCCCCCCCCCCCCCCCGCACTTAAGGTTGTTGCTGTTATGTCAAAATCAAGCGACTGAACTAATTAATTTATCTTGTTTATTGTCAACCTTCCATTATGTCCTACTAATTCAGATAGCTTTCAAGAAATTTCATTACTTCCTGTCAAAGGTGACAATAAGATGGTAATAATTCACGAAAAGAACTGTATTGTGATTCATTACCTAAACAATTTGTATCTTAACAAAACAACGGCAGTAGAATACCGAAGGAACAAAGCAAAAGATTACACAAATCAAAGTCCAGAGACAAGGCAAAAGCAAGAACACCAAAAGACGGAAGAGCAAAGACACCACATGCCCACAAAACACACGAACATTACATATACAACACAAAAAAACTAAAGCACTAATAGTGTGAACTCTCAATAAACAAGAGTGACATCAGGTGCTCCGGAAAGCTAAGCATGTCCTCCTCTGTGCACAGCGACCGCCACACTGTCAGTGGGTCAATCCAGGGTAAAGTCAAAACCGGTAATGTGAAATCCGGGAAGACGCGAATCTAGCTGAAAATGTCAGTTTTTATTTGTGACACTGACATTTCATATCTATCTATGATGTAGTGGTGACGGCCATAGAATTTCTGAAGGGACGAAAGTAATGAAGTTTTACATAAATATTGAAACACATACAATTTAAAATATTATACCAACCTTCCGTAGTTGGATCTGGTACGTGAGATGTTAAGCCTGTCGAAACGGTGTAAGTTACAATGGGCGTTGTTCCTACAAAAACAAAATCCCCGTCATTTTTGTTACATTTATTCGTATACACAAAAAACTGAAGGGTTACAGCAGACCTTTGCAGATAGAGGTGATACACATTAAATGAAAAACGATTTAGATTAGTTCTGATTTTTTTTAATTTCTAAATTCATTCGCCGGGCAATTCATATCTGTAGATAATGTTTAAACAAATGCATTTTGCATAATATGTGATAAGACTGATGCGTGAAGTGTGAAGCCTGTAATTCAAGTGGGAGTTCATATTCACTTGTAATTAAAATGGAGTTCATATTTGAACTTATTTGAACTATTTTGTATTTTGTGATATACACAAACATTTTAGGGTAAACTCGTACTTGACATTTTTAAGATTGTTTTCTGCTTTTTTCGTAAACCTTTCTCTGAATAATTTGTATTTAAGCAAATGTTGACACCAACCGTTTACATTGTTACATAATATACCAACCTTCCGAAGTTGAATCAGGCGTGTTAGTTATGAATTCTGTAGTCACACTGTAAGTTAATATGCCTGTTGTTCCTAAAAAAATTCCTTTATTTTTTGTGGTTTATTTTGAAACACTAACATCGTACGGTTAGTATTCAAAATAGAATAAAAAAGATAACAGGAAACACCTACAATGGCCGAAAAACATAGCCACATGACACAAAGTAAATAGGAACTGCTCAAGAAAAAAAAAAACAATAAAAAACAAAAGACAAACCTAAACAACGATAGCAACTCTGGACAGCCGGACTTAGTACCGGCAATAGCAAAAGCCAGCCGTAGGGTTAAATCGGTTTATAGTTACCCAAACCTCTCCTTTTCTCCCCAAACTTGACTTTTTCAGATCGTATTAATAAACATTTGTGAAAATGCTATTTCTTGACTAATTTCTTGCAATTTTATGCTCACCTGGCCCGAACTATTTCCATCAGCTGGCGTCCTGTGTCGTCGGTGTCTAGAACTTCTTTCAAAATTTTCTCCTCTGAAACTGCCATGCCAATATTGATCAAATTTAGCCTGAATCGTCACGAGGGTATCTACTTTCAAGTTAAGTTTATGATTTTTTAGATCCCCAGACCGAACATCAGCATGGTGTTATCTACCTACAGTGCAATTGTGAAGAAAAGCGAAAACCTGTTCTTGGAGTTATTGATCCTCTTTCCCTAAATTTTGTTTGTTTCTTTCTTTCCGCCGTATAAATTTAAAATAATAGAATAAATAAGGAAAAGTTAAAATTACAAAAAAAAATGGTCAGCATGGTACGATCTACTTGTCCTGATATTTTGAAGAAAATCTAACTACTCATACAAGATTTATGTTCGAGATTTTTATACTTTTCGTTTTTTCTATTATTTCAAAAAACAATTTGAGAAAGAGGCTTAGTTTGAATTGCAAAAGTGTAAAGGCTGCCAGGGACTATAAATTCTACATATGTCCAGCAAGCTCGCATCTCATCCAAGATAGCCGATAACGGGGACCATAGTTTAACATAGGACCCAATATGAAATACATTCAAATATCTTCTCTGAAACTACTGCACCAAATGGTACTGAGGCAATGACAACCAAACTTGATTAAATTGTTTGTTGGTGGTCTCCTTCAAAGCTTGTGATTTTCATTTGCGTAGTGTATCCAAGAAGGCCGCTGGTAGAATATACTTTAACATAGTGGTCCAATAGGGAATACATTCAACGATCTTTCCTCCGAAATAACCTAGTCAACTAAACCCAATCTTCGTTACAATATTCGCAGCCAAAGATTTTCAAACTTGGCAACAATAGTCCTTGGGTGGTCCCCTTCAAAGTTTGTGTTTTTATGTTTGTACTCATATTAGATGACCATATGCTTTGTATTTTATTTGTGAACACTGATATGAAGCAAAAGCATTGTTACATATAATACCAACCCTCCGTTGTTGATTCTGGTGTTTGGGTCGTTAAACTTGTAGTTATTGTGTAAGTTTCCTTGGATGTTGTTCCTGAAAAAAAAAATCACTTTTAAGTTTTTTTTTGTTTTATTCACTATAATAATGTGGTAACTCAACACCTTTTTAGATCTTAGTAATAAACTTTTGTAAACAAAATTAACTTGGTTCTATTTTTTTTTAATTCATTCTCTTAAACAATTTGCATCTCAGACAATATTTATACAAATACATTTTTATATAATATACCAACCTTCCGTTGATAAATCGAATGTTTTGGTTGAGAAACCTTCAGTTAAAGTTGATGTTTCCGTTAGTGTTGTTCCTGCAAAATTCATTTTGCCTTTTTATTTTTTTCGTATTTTACTGATATACATTAGCAGAGTCATTCAATACTTGACCTTGCATTCTCTAAATTGTTGAAAATTTTGTTGTTGTTTTTGTTAAAAACAAAGGAGTAACTCCGTCATGAATAGCTCCTTCCTTAGCTAATTTTGCCTTTTTATTTAGATTATATGAGGTTATCTGTTCTCTTGAAAATTTTACACAAATTTCGGTTTATGGTCTTTAAAATGTTTTGATTGATATGCACAGAACGGGCTTAAGTTATTGAAATGGCCATATGCAGAAACTACAATTTACAGTAACATGGCGTTTGGTATTTATTAAAATCGTAATAATACACTTTTCGTGATTTTTTATTTCGTCTTACAATTTGTTTGTAATTTATTCTTCGAGCAAATTGTACCTCAGATAATATTGGCACGACATTTTTAAAGAAAGCCATATTGCACAATAAACAAACCTTCCGTTGTAGGGTTTGGTACGTGAGATGTGAAGCCTGTAGTCAAAATTGAAGTTTTCATGACGTTTTTCAGTTACGTTGTTCCTGCAAAAATTAAATTTACTTTGTGTTTGTCCTTATTCGCATACATTAATTGTGTACGGTTATTAAATACCTGATCTTTTGAGGTCGTAATCGTACACTTTCTGTGAAAAAGTTTTTACTTGTGCCCTTTTTTCTTTTGTAATCAATATTTTCGGAACAATTTGTATGGGAGAGAATGATGGCACGACTTTTTGTAACAATTCGTATGCCCATGATATACCAAAGCCGTTGATGCGGCTTGCGAGGTGTGATTTGTATTATCCTCGTGAATACTGACATAAAGCAATAGCATTGTTACATTTAATACCAACCCTCCGTTGTTGATTCTGGTGTTTCGGGTGTTAAACCTGTAGTCATTGTGTAAGTTTCCTTGGATGTTGTTCCTGAAAAACAAAAATCACTTTTAGGTTTTTTTTGTATTTTTCACTTTTATTATGTGGTAACTCTACACCCTTTTAGATCTTAGTAATAAACTTTTTAAAAAAAATAAAAACTTGGTTCTATTTTTTTAATTCATTCTCTAAAACAATTTGCATCTCAGACAATATTTATACAAATACATTTTTATATAATATACCAACCTTCCGTTGATAAGTCGAATATTTTGGTTGAGGAACCTGCAGTTAAAGTTGATGGATCAGTTAGTGTTGTTCCTGCAAAATTCAATTTTGCCTTTTTATTTTTTTGCATTTTACTGATATACATTAACAGAGTCATTCAATATCTGATTTTGCAATATCTAAATTGTTGAAACTTTTGTTAAAAACAAAGGAGTAACTCCTTCGTGCATAGCTCCGTTTTTAGCTAATTTTGCCTTTTTATTTAGATTATATGAGGTTATTTGTTCCCTTGAAAATTTTACACAAATTTCGGTTGATGGTCTTTGAAATGTTTTGATTGATATGCACAGAAGAGGTTTAAGTTATTGAAATGGCCATATGCAGAAACTAAAATTTACAGTTACTTTGATGTTTGGTATCTATTAAAATCGTAATAATACACTTTTCGTGATTTTTTTATTTGTTTCGTACTTTTTGTTTGTAATTAATTCTCCGAGCAAATTGTATCTCAGATAATATTGGCACGACATTTTTAAAGAAAGCCATATTGCATAATAAACAAACCTTCTGTTGCAGGGTTTGGTACTTGAGATGTGAAGTCTGTAGTCAAAATTGCAGTTTTCATAGGCAATGTTCCTGCAAAAATTAAATCTATTTTGTTTTTGTCCTTATTCGCATACATTAATTGTGTACGGTTATTAAATACCTGATCTTTTGAGGTCGTAATCGTACACTCTCTGTGAAAAAGGTTTTACTTGTGCTGTAATCAATATTTTCGGAACAATTTGTATGGGAGAGAATGATGGCACGACTTTTTGTAACAATTCGTATGCCCATGATATACCAAAGCCTTTGATGCGTCTTGCGTGAGGTGTGCTTTGTATTATCCTCGTGAATACTGACATAAAGCAATAGCATTGTTATTTTTAATACCAACCCTCCGTTGTTGATTCTGGTGTTTGAGGTGTTAAACCTGTAGTCATTGTGTAAGTTTCCGTGGATGTTGTTCCTGAAAAACAAAATCACTTTTAGGTTTTTTTTTGTATTATTCACTATTATTATGTGGAAACTCTACACCTTTTTTAGATCTTAGTAATAAACTTTTATAAACAAATAAAAACTTGGCTCTATTTTTCTTAATTCATTCTCTAAAACAAGTTGCATCTCAGATAATATTTATACAAATACATTTTTATATAATATACCAACTTTCCGTTGATAAGTTGAATGTTTTGGTTGAGGAAACTGCAGTTAAAGTTGATGTTTCAGTTAGTGTTGTTCCTGCAAAATTCAATTTTGCCTTTTTATTTTTTTTTTTTTGTGTTTTACTGATGTACATTAACAGAGTCATTCAATACCTGATCTTGTTGAAAATTTGTTAAAAACAAATGAGTAACTTTTTCGTGCATAGCTCCGTCTTTAGCTAATTTTGCCTTTTTATTTAGATTATATGAGGTTTTTGTTCTCTTGAAAATTTTACACAAATTTCGGTTATTGGTCTTTAAAATGTTTTGATTGATATGCACAGAAGAGGCTTAAGTTATTGAAATGGCCATATGCAGAAACTACAATTTACAGTTACTTTCAATTGGTGTTTGGTATTTATTAAAATCGTAAAAATACACTTTTCGTGATTTTTTTATTTGGTTCTTACTTTTTGTTTGTAATTAATTCTCCGAGCAAATTGTATCTCATATAATATCGGCACGGCATTTTTAAAGAAAGCCATATTGCATAATAAACAAAACTTCGGTTGTAGGGTCTGGTACGTGAGATGTGAAGCCTGTAGTCAAAATTGAAGTTTTCATGGGCTTTGTTCCTGCAAAAATTAAATTTATTTTGTGTTTGTCTTTATTCGCATACATTAATTGTGTACGGTTATTAAATACCTGATCTTTTGAGGTCGTAATCGTACATTTTCTGTAAAAAAGTTTTTACTTGTGCCTTATTGTCTTCTGTAATCAATATTTTCGGAACAATTTGTATGGAAGAGAATGATGGCACGACTTTTTGTAACAATTCGTATGCCCATGATATACCAAAGCCGTTGATGCGTCTTGCGTGAGGTGTGCTTTGTATTTTCTTTGTGAACACTGACATAAAGGAATAGCATTGTTATATTTAATACCAACCCTCCGTTGTTGATTCTGGTGTTTGGGGTTTTAAACGTGTAGTCATTGTGTAAGTTTCCTTGGATGTTGTTCCTGAAAACAAAATCACTTTTAGGTTCTTTTTGTATTATTCACTATTATTATGTGGTAACTCTACACCTTTTTTAGACCTTAGTAATAAACTTATAAAAAATAATAATAATTTGGTTCTATTTTTTTAATTCATTCTGTAAAACAATTTGCATCTCAGACAATATTTATACAAATTCATTTTTATATAATATACCAACCTTCCGTTGATAAGTCAAATGTTTTGGTTAAGGAACCTGCAGTTAAAGCTGATGTTTCAGTTAGTGTTGTTCCTGCAAAATTCAATTTTGCCTTTTTATTTTTTGCATTTTACTGATATACATTAACAGAGTCATTCAATACCCGATCTTGCATTATTTAAATTGTTGAAAATTTTGTTAAAAACAAAAGAGTAACTCCTACGTGCATAGCTCCGTCTTTAGCTAATTTTGCCTTTTTATTTACATTATATGAGGTTATTTGTTCTCTTGAAAATTTTACACAAATTTCGGTTAATGGTCTTTAAAATGTTTTGATTGATATGCACAGAAGAGGCTTAAGTTATTGAAATGGCCATATGCAGAAACTACAATTTACAGTTACTTTCAATTGGTGTTTGGTATTTATTAAAATCGTAAAAATACACTTTTCGTGATTTTTTTATTTGGTTCTTACTTTTTGTTTGTAATTAATTCTCCGAGCAAATTGTATCTCATATAATATCGGCACGGCATTTTTAAAGAAAGCCATATTGCATAATAAACAAAACTTCGGTTGTAGGGTCTGGTACGTGAGATGTGAAGCCTGTAGTCAAAATTGAAGTTTTCATGGGCGTTGTTCCTGCAAAAATTAAATTTATTTTGTTTTTGTCCTTATTCGCATACATTAATTGTGTACGGTTATTAAATACCTGATCTTCTGAGGTTGTAATCGTACACTTTCTGCGAAAAAGTTTTTACTTGTGCCTTATTGTCTTTTGTTATCAATATTTTCGGAACAATTTGTATGGGAGAGAATGATGGCACGACTTATTGTAACAATTCGTATGCCCATGATATACCAAAGCCGTTGATGCGTCTTGTGTGTGAGGTGTGAAACCTCTAGACACAGTGCAGTGTTTAATTTGTGTTTTTCCAGTCAATGCCTTTGATTTTTATGAGGTAATTCTGCGCAAGGATTTTAAGATCCTAAAAGTACACGTTTTGTAAATAAAATATTTTACTATTCACCAACCTGCTGTTGTTGCTTCCGATGTGTCAGGTGTAAAGCCAATAGTCATGGTCTAATATGCAAGCAAGGGATATCGAGTAAATGCACATGAGACATATTCATGGTAAACCAATCAATAGAACAACGGTTTTATTTTTGTTGTTCAACTTGAAGTCACCATTAGACCTTTAACAATAAGTCTCTATTTGTATTGTTCCTGCAAAAACCAAAATTCTTTCACTTTCTCCTTATGCATATTCACTAACATAAAATTATTCTATACCAGACCTTTCAAATTCGCAAGAATACAAGTTTTGCGAAGAGGTTTCTACTTTGGTCTGATAATTTGCTGCTGTTTTTATTTAATACTCATGGAAACTTGTGTCTTAGATTGGATAGAACTGTTAATACAAGGAAATTGTTATATAATATACAAACCTTCCGTTGTAGAGTCTGGTGTGTTAGTTGTGAATTCTGTAGTCACAGTGGAAGTTTCCTTGTGTGTTGTTCCTGGCAAAATTTAACTTACGTTACTAATATTGTAGCTTATTCTACACCATTTCTTTTTAGATCATTATGTAAAAAAATCGTGTAAAATTCAAATTTCCTTTATGTTTGTTATAATTTATTTGTACCCACTTGCATATTAATGTTATTATACACTGTATTTACCTGTTTACGTCGTCATTATGCACTTTTTGTGAAACGATTTTTCGTGGATTCCATCTGTTTTTTGCAATTCATTTTCTGAACAAATTTTATCGTAAAGCATGCAGGCACGAACTGATTACACAAATACATTTTTTAATAAAAAAACCAACCTTCCGTTGTTGAATCTGATGTGTGAGTTGTTAAGCTTGTAGTTACAGTGTGAGTTTCTATGGGTGTTGTTCCTGCAAAATAATAATTTATGTTTTATGCATTATATTCGTATTTACAAACATTATTATTCAGGTGAATCCAATGACCTAAGGATATTACACATATGCTGGCTTCTCATCGATACTGCCGATATCTACTAAATTAAGTGAGAACCGAACCGTCAATCAAAAGAACAAATAATCCATGGACAATGGCAAAATCAGACACACTAAGAAACAAGGACACAACTTTAGTATGGAACAAAAAAGAAAAATGAAGATACACATACAGATGAACAACACGGACCCAAAAAAACCATGGGCGAGATCAGGTGCACCGGTAGAGTAAGCATCTCCTGCTTCTTACAAGACATCCGCCGTGTTGAACATGTCAACACCGGCAGTAAAATCGAATCCGATAGAGGAAAAACAAACTTTAGTTGTAGAGGGAAAGATCTGTTGTCATCTGAGAAACAGATATCCCATAGTGATCCACAAGATCCTGATGTCGACCGTAAAACTTCTGTAGTGATGACTCTTTTTTTTTGTTTTCTGTAACGTACCCTTGGACTTAAATACGTGACGACTCCTTACCAAACTTTTGGGAAGTTTTGAGTTCGATTTTTCTTCCGTTGTGCAACAGTGTTTCACCAGCAGACTAGGTTCCTTGAGCTAGCCGGCAACCGGCTAGCACTCCTTTTCAAGGTTGTTTTCAAAGAGTTAGTAGTATATTTGTATCGGGTTTTATTCATATGTTTATTATACTATTGGGAAACAGGATAGAGGTTCGGATACCCATAAACCGGTGTAACCCTACCGCTGGCTTTTGCTAGTGCTAGTACAACGTCCGGCTATCCAAAGGTTATCGTTATTTACAATTGTTACTTTCTTTCATTTGTGGTTATGTAGTGCAGTTCGCTTGTCAGTTGTGGCGTGTGATTGTTGTAGTTTTTTGCCATTGATTTTTTTTTATCTTATTTTTGTAACTTAGCGTTATTGTTTCACTGAACCTTTATAAAATTGTAATAATACCCATTTTGTTGATTGCTGAATTTGCTTTTGATTTTTTGTATTTATTTGTCTTAACAATTTGTAATTATGGTATTGCTGGCACGAACTTTTTATAAAAAATCTATTATAAATACCAACCTTCCGTTGTAAAGTATTGTACCTGAGGTGTAAAGCATTCATTCCCAGTGTAAGCTTCCATCCTTGTTGTTTCTACAAAAACCAAACTTCCTGTAACTGTATTTCATTTTTGTTTATGACATTAATCTTATGTTTTAACCTATTCCTGATTCTTTTCGTGTTTTTGTATTTTTATTTCGATACAGCATTATCTTCAGTCAAGATTTAAATTTTAATTATCATTATTTCAGGCTTAGCAATAATTTAGAAATTGAACGCTTGCTATGAGCATGAACATATTTTTATAACGATTTAGCTGAATAAGAGAACAGTTTAACGATTAAATTATTTTGAAAACCCATAAAATATGGCAGGTTGTCATTGTCTGATGGTACACGAATTGCTTGTATACCAAGTAACCAATTCAGAAAATCAGATCTACATGAACACTCTTTGAGGGACTATAAAAGAATAAAGACCTTCATGAACACTCATAGAGACACTATAAAAGAACAACATGAACAACAGAGAAGTGTTTAGTTAAAAATGTAATGATAATTACGAACATTCATTTGGATTTTAAATCACACTTCCTTTATCGGAGCACATCATTTACCCAGAAATAAGCAACTTAAATATAAGGAGTTAATGCATATCAGACAAAGTCTCTGCAAATAAATGGCATTTAACGACGCTTTTGTTGTTGTTCTTCATTTTTAAGTCACCACGAGGCTTTCAACCATGAGTTTTACTCAGACATCATTGTAAGTTCAAGACGGCTCCTAGCACCGGTTTGAGCGAAATTTATTGATAAATGTAGAGCAACGGTACATGCATGCTTTTTCCCATGAATGCGGGATTTTCAACAAACATGACATTAACTGGAAAATTGCCTAGCGGAAGACAATCACAACACGTAAACAATCACTGGGCACTCAACGAGTCAAAATTAAGAATCCTGACTTAATAAAATCATGAGATGTGGGCACAATAAATAGGCGTTCATGATAACAATTTGACATTATAAAGACTTTAAATTGCAGAAATTTGAAATTATGATAGTGCATTAATATGAGAAATTCTCTCAATCACAAGTACAGCATAACTGAAATGTATATATATATTGAGCATAAAACTCTCACACATGTAGCAAGATGGCTTTGAAATAACGTCAAATAAACTTTACCTAGAATGGGCACACAAAAAGTAAAAATGGAATTAGAATGGCTCAAAAGGCCTCATGGTGACTTCACGATAAGTAGCAACGATAAAATCGTTGTTCCTCTGCTTGTTTTTTTTACCATGTTTTGTAGAGACTTTGTCTCATGTGCATTTACTCCATATCCTTTTATTCACCATCAAAAGTTCAATTACATAGTTATTTATCAAAGAGATACCATTGTACACCGACCTCTAAAGAGAAATGGTCTGGAATTATGAATAATAATAACCTCGAATGGAAAGAAATCTATAAACTACCTTTCATTACAATAAAGAACTCCAAACAACAATGGCTACAATGCAGAATAAGCCACAGAATTTTAGGAACAAATGAATTTTTAAATACGATAAAGGTATAAGAAAGAAACAAATGTTACCTTTGTGATAATGAAATAGAAACAATTGAACACATTTTCTGGTCTTATCCAAAAGTAATTGATTTATGGGAAAATTTAAATCAGTGGATTAGAACACAAACAGGAATAGAATTACCACTGAATATGACCATTATTATCTTTGGGCTTGTAAACAAAAATCCGAGAAATTATATTAGAAATTTAATTATATTACAAACAAAATTTCATATATACAGAACAAAAATGAATGGTCAACAATTGAATGATCTTGCCCTTATTAATTACCTTAAAGAAAATCTATATTTTGAAAGACTCTTATACTTTACGAATAAACCTTTTCAAGTTGCAGATACCTGCTGGGGCCCTTCCATCCAATTTTTGATTAATTTGTCCCAAATGCCCAGAAGCAATAATATACATTAGATCCAATACAACTAGTTTAACCCCGCCGCAGCAGGTTTGCGCCTGTCCTAAGTCAGGAATGTATTAAGTCTTTGTGTGTCTTGTCCTTTTTCTAGTTAGTTTACTTTATGTCTGTAGGAGTCTAGGATGATGTTTATTTCGCTAGACTTGATTGCTCTTTGTTCAGGGGCCGACTCCGACCTGCCGTTGGGTGTGGGGTTTTCTCGCCGTTCATTGAAGATCTTATGGTGGCTTTGAGTTGTTATTACTCCCCTTTGGGTCGTTGTCTTTTAAACACATTCCCCGTTTCCCTTCTTTTTTCTATTAATATCAATATTAAGATTCGTTACCTTTGTTTTTTTTATCTTCTTTTTTAAATTCTGAGTTGTTTAAAACAAATGTTGAAATTTTAAAACATTATTAATTTTGTGATACCTAAATGTACAATCATTGTAATATTATATAACTGTCAATATCCCAATATTTCTATATATTGTTATTGATACCAATAAAACATTACACAAAAAAATAGAGCAAAGATTTGAAAAACGTACTGATACATCTGCAAACGAATACCGAAGCAAGAACGAGGAAAGGGGAAATTCTGAAATCATAAATCCAAAAACACGACACTTCATATCAAACACGTATTTAGACAGTATGACAAAGACAAAACAAATAAACAAAAATTAACAAGAACGATGAATAAATTTTTGTCGAATAAACTACAGATAAGTTTGATGGGCCTTTTCTCGATTGGCGTCCTATCAATCTTACCTGTGCTTTCCCATCAATGAAATATTTCATGTTCTTATCTATTTATAATATATTCACCTGGTATAGTTCTAAGCCTTTCACGATAAACTAGTTCAACCCATGGCGCTGCAAAGAACAGAATGCTATGAGAGATAATCAGAAGGTTACAGAAATTCACTGGTATCTAGTATAAAACTGAAAAGACTTTTGATAACAATGCGACTATTACTATGATTCGAATTGATTTTATCTCGTACAATAAAATTTATCGTTAGAAATGAAGTGTAGTAATTTTAAATGAATTGAGAAGCATTTTGTAAATTGGCTATTTATATCTCGTATTTTATCACAATACACTTGTTTTTTTTAACCTAGCATTTGCGTAGATTTTTGCAAACTTTGTTGTGATTACATGTTTCTAAATGAACTAATTATTTAGTGACAGCTTATTAATATAACCTACTGTGCAACTCTTATTGCAGATTAATAGGATCATATACGATACCATATTAAAAATAAGGGATATCTTCCACAAGTGTGTGAAATTCCGTCTTTTGCCTAAGTGTTATGAGGGAAAAGACGTTGAATTTCTCACACAAGTGAAAGAAATTCCGATCTTTAAATAGAACGTATTTTTTCCGTAAATACAACGAACAAACTTATGGAAAGTAAAACTGACCATACCATACGGATTTCCCGACTGTGCGTCAAATAATTCACGGAGTTTATTATGATAATTATTATGACGTCGAACAAATTGTACATTTACCTGTGTAAGACAGCTTCACTCCACCCTGTTTTCTATGGGCTATCTAACACGGGAAACAGCCATAAACATATGCATTATTTCTCTATTTCTACGAGTCACAATTTTTTTGCCAAAATTCAAAAAGACCCTCCAAAACAGAATTTAGTGGATATTTTTAACAATAAATATAAATATTTAGACAATATTTTGGCTTTAAATAGTGCTGAATTTCTATATTTACAAACGATATTTATCCCACCGAACTTACTTTAAATAAATCCAATAGTCGCATCGATCATACACCTTTTCTTGATCTTTATATAGCAATAAATCAAGGAAAGCTAAACACTTAAGTTTATGATGAAAGGGATTATTTCTCTTTCCCTATAGTTAATTTTTCCTATCTCGACGGCGATGTTCCGTTTGCCCCTTCTTACGTGGTCTACATTTCAAAACTTGTTCGATATGCACGAATATGAAGTGATGTTTCTGACGTAACGACTGAAAAACTTTTGCATCAAGGGTTTAGATATCATAATAGAAAACTTTTTTTTCTGAATTTTATCATAGATACATTGACTTGTTAAGACATTTTGTTCTAAAGGCAGGGCTCTTATACAACAGGGCGTATCACATCCAAACTTCTGTGGAGATATCATTTACAAAGCGCATAAATTTAAAAATTGTCCCTACAAATTTTGGGATACGTTTAACTAACTTATTCATAAAAGATATAAATACAGAATTGTTCTCAAATATTTACTTCTGGCTTTTATGGGCAAAACATTGATCAGCTCCTCAGTGCTTTACAAGGTAACTAAAGTAAAACAATTTTTTCCTTTTATCAGTATTTGGCATTGTTATATCATGTTATTCTTTCATAATTGATAGAGTTGTTATACGATGTCTGTTGAGAAGTATTTCAATTAAACTTTCATATGTAGGATATCCTAGTCAACAGATATTCCTTAGCTAGCTGTCACTAACTGCAAGCATTTGTCAAGATAGTACCCGAAAGTATTGTCTTCATGATTTATGTAATACATTGTAAAGGTTCTCGTCTTGATAAGTTGGAATTTTTTCTAATTTGAATTTTTACTGTGAGTCTTTTTGTGTATTTATTTTTTGCCATTCAACACACATGGGAGAGGGTTTGGGTCCAAGACAACGAGTTTAACCCTATCGCAATTTTTTGCACCCGTCACAAGTCAGGAATATGTTGGTCATTGGCTTGTTCTTGTCTTCTCATAAAATTTACAGCCTTGATATTCAGGTTATTAGATGATGTTTGTTTCCGTTGATTTATTCACTTTTTACTTTTTGGGGCCATTTAGAGCTTGCTATATAATGTAAGGTTTCTCGCTGTGTTGACGACCGTACGTTGACCCCTAGACACTTTGTTTTGGATCGTTTTAATCTAGACATGAGATGTTGTCTTTTTGAAATTAACCCCATTTCCATTCTTTTTATAAGATAGTCACCCGTTCTAGAATTTTAAAGAATTCATTGATATTTTCTTTCTTTGAAAAAAAATTAAAAGATGAATGCTGAAGTGAAAAACTAATAACACCAAATGAAGTGCAAGCATAAGGTGTTGTCTTAACTTGATACAGTGTTAGTGATTAGACGGTATATTGTGCTGTACGGTAGTATAATTGAAATTGTATGAGCAGGCAACCACTGTATATAAAAAAATCCGTTAAGGTCATATGAAATATTTTACGAAAGTATATGGGTAAATGAACATGAGACCATAACACATATGTTAACTCCACTTGCAATAATTTTAATGAGCTTTATGGCCATTTCGGAAATTTATTCCTCTTCAGCAGCACTAGAACCCAAAATAAAGGAAATTCATAATTATAAAAAAAAATGTTAAAATGCAAAAATCAGTAATATCAAATATAGCTGAGGACAAAACTACGATGGTGGGAGTTAATCCTTGGGTTTTAGAATTATTTTTAAAAGAAAAGCTTTATTTTTAATTTTTTTAATTTTTATTTTTTTGTTGCAAATTGAAAAGGGATATACAATGGTTAGATAGAATGATTCACGCCGAGTTTTGCATATTTGCGTAGAAAAGATATCAGGAAACACCCATTATGTCCGAAAATCTCAATCACATGCCACAATTCGCCTAGAAACAACGAAAACACATCAATAAACAGACAAAAGACAAACGTTTTCATCAATAGGAACTCAGGATAGCCGAATTGGGTACCGGCACTAGCAAAACCAGCGGTAGGGTTTAACCGGTTTAATATTACCCTAACCTCCTCTTTATCAATCCCGTTTCCCCATATGATTAAGATACAAATTGAACAAAATACAGGTAGACTACTAACTCCATGATCACTATCACTCGATATTTTTAATTAAGGGTTATTATAAGTTTTTACACATTTATGCTCAATCCGAGAAACACTCCGACAAACTCAAACTTCAACTTAATCAAGTTTTATTTGTATAAAGACAATTGTATTGTTAATACCATTATATCATTTTCCATTTACTTCCCTGCTATGGTCTTGTAAGTTTTTAGAACAGGTACGTCAAAGCATTTTCAATTTTCAAGATTCAGAATTCTCTTTTGATGATAAGATTTATTCTTAAACCTCTACTTATAATTATCCTCTAAAAAACTTTTCGTAATTTCATTAAATACATGGCTTAAAGGTACCTACGTTATGACTAAAATGTTTTTATTTTAAGTTTTCACACATTTATGCACTGAATTCATAAAAGTTGACTCAATTGGTTTCTTTTTGTTTTGTTGATATTTTAGTTCATTTTCCTTCTAATATAAAAGTCAAAAATACAAATATCGTTCCATGCATCAATATTTTTCGTACTCTAAAGAGCTTTATTGTCATGTTTATTCTGTTGTATGTAACGAGGAAACATATTTACATAAGCATGTTACCTTGTTTCTGAATCTTTTTCTGTTTATGCTCTGTATAAATTGTATATATGTGCGAATATTTATATGAATAAAATAAGTTTATACTAATTCGAATAAAACAGAAAAAATAGAATAAAAATAATAACCAGAAACACTTACAATGGCCGAAAAACATAGCCTCATGCCACAAAGCAATAGAAAATGCACAAGAGAAAAAACCACAATAAAATACCAAAGAAAAATTAAAAGGCCTAATTAAACTTAAAAATCCAGAGATAATTTGATAAAAAGTATTTTATAAAGATACCCCATTCTACGATTTATCTCTCTCATTTCAAATGTGACTCATATGCTGTATATGGAAACAATAAGTTCAATAAAAAAAAACAAAAAACAAAAAAAAGAACCAAAAAAAACCCAAAAAAAACCTCAAAATATCAACAAACTCAACAGAGTTTTACAGCTCTACTCCGATATTGTCATTTTCTCTATCAGTCGTCAGTAGAAACCCTTATATTTTGAATGATGAACTATGACCATAAAATGTTATACAACAATCTGAAAAATTGATAATATACGTTTCAATAAAGAAAATTTCTTAACTTTTTCTCATAAGAAATTGTTACTCCGCATACCTGATTCATTTGAAAACAAGAGGCTCTCAAGAGCCTGTATCGCTCACCTGGAGCATGGCTGACATAGATAAAAGGCATTTCCAATAGGAAAAATAAAACATAAAATTTAGTAGAATACTTTTGTTTCTTAAATTACAGTATTCTTGTTTGGTTTCCATGGCAACCCAAAGATCCACCATCCATTACAACCCATAACAGAACACTATTCAAAAAAATTTGGGCAGGGGTTCCCCTTATAATCAAGGTAATACATATTGCTGAAATTAAAACATTCAGACCACAATTCAAATAAAAATTCAAAAATTTGGGCAGAGGTTCCCCTTAAAATCAATAAGGCCAATGTAAAAACTATGTTCCAGATGGTGGCCATCATGGATGAGGTACAGACCTGCCAGATACATTTTTTGGATGGGACCACCTAAGCACCATTATGGGACCATTGTGGCTTAGTTTGGTTCTAATTTGACTAGTAGTTTCTGAGAAGAGGATCTTTGAATGTATATTCCATAGGGTCCAATGTTAAAACTATGTTCCCGCTGGCGGCCATTTTGGATGAGGTATGGACCTGCCAGATACCTTTTTAGGAAGGGACCATGTAAGGGCCATTGTGACTAAGTTTGGTTATAATTGGACTGGTAGTTTCTGAGAAGATCTTTGAATGTCTTTTACCATAGGGTCCAATGTCAAAACTATGTTCCAATGGCGGCCATCTTGGATGAGGTACAGACCTGTCGGATACCTTTCTTGGAAGGGACCATCTAAGGACCATTTTTGGTTATAATTGGACGAAGAGTTTCTGAGAAGAAGATCTTTGTCTTTCCCATAAGGTCCAATGTTAAAACTATGTTCCCCGCTGGCGGCCATCTTGGATTAGGTACGGACCTGCCGGATACATTTTTTGAAAGGGACCATCTAAGGACCATTGTGACTAAGTTTGGTTATAATTTGACTGGTAGTCTCTGAGAAGAAGATCTTTGAATGCCTTTTCCATAGAGTCCAATATGAAAACTATGTTCCCCGCTGGCGGCCATCTTGGTTTAGGTACGGACCTGCCGGATATCTTTTTCAGAAGGGACCATCTAAGGACCATTGTAACTAAGTTTGGTTATAATTGGACTGATAATTTCTGAGAAAAGATCTTTGAATGCCTTTTCCATAGGGTCCAATGTAAAAACTATGTTCCCCGCTTGCGGCCATCTTGGATGAGGTACGGACCTGCCGGATACATTTTTTGAAAGGGACCATCTAAGGACCATTGTGACTAAGTTTGGTTATAATTGGACCGGTAGTTTCTGAGTAGAAGATCTTTGAATGTCTTTCCCATAGGGTCCAATGTTAAACTTATGGTCCCCGCTGGCGGCCATCTTGGATGAGGTACGGACCTGCCGGATACCTTTTTTGAAGGGACCATCTAAGGCCCATTGTGACTAAGTCTGGCTATAATTTGACTGGTAGTTTCTGAGCAGATCTTTGAATGTCTTTCCCATAGGGTCTAATGTTAAAACTATGTTCCCCGCTGGGTGCCATTTTGGATTAATTACAGACATGCCGGATACCTTTTTGGAAGGGACCATCTAAGGACCATTGTGACTAAGTTTGGTTATAATTGGACTGGTAGTTTCTGAGAAGAAGATCTTTGAATGTCTTTTCCATAGGGTCCAATGTTAAAACTATGTTTCCCGCTGGCGGCCATCTTGGATAAGGTACGGACCTGGCGGATACCGTTTTTGGAAGGGACCATCTAAGGACAAGTGTGACTAAGTTTGGTTATAATTGGACAGGTACTTTCTGAGAAGAAGATCTTTGAATGTATTTCCCATAGGGTCCAATGTTAAAACTATGTTCCCCGCTGGCGGCCATCTTGGATGAGGTACGGACCTGCCGTATACCGTATTTGGAAGGGACTAACTAAGGACCATTGTGACTAAGTTTGGTTATAATTAGACTGGTAGTTTCTGAGAAGAAGATCTTTGAATGTCTTTCCCATAGGGTGCAATGTTGAAACTATGTTCCCCGCTGGCGGCCATCTTGGATTAGGTACGGACCTGCTGGGTACATTTTTTTAAAGGGGACTAGCCAAGGACCATTGTGACCAAGTTTGGTTCCAATTGGCCCAGTGGTTTCAGAGGAGAAGATCTTTGAATGAAAAGTTTACGACAAATGGACGGACAGGCGACGGACGGACGACGGACGACGGCCGCCAAGTGATGGCAAAAGCTCACCCTGGCATAGCCAGATGAGCTAAAAACGAAATCTGAAATTTAATTTAAGTGGTAAAAATCAGAAACGAACCATATAATCACGATTACTTTGTGAACTAAGCCTTTTATATTGCAGCAAGCTCAACGAACACAGACATTTAAATCCAAACTTCATTGACTCTTTTGTTATCATTCAGAAAAAAAAAGAAAAGAAAAAAACAGTCTTACAGTCAATGAAAACAGCAGGTAAATTGATGATATTGATATCCTTACTAATGGTGATCCAAAGTTTTTAGAATATGTAGACATTATTTTCCCGCAACAACTGAAATTAATTGAAGCTAACAATGATTCCAAATAATGCCCTTTTCGGACTTTATCATTATTGACTCTGGTAAAAAAGAACTAAAATCTATTATACACAGGCTTATTCTGATTTCACAATTACTAATTTTTCTTATCTTGACGGCGACAATCCTCTGGCTCCATACTACGGGGTGTATATTTCTCAACTGGTAAGATTCGCACGAATTTGTTCTACTTTTGATGATTTCAATGAACGTAACCGTACTATCGCAGCCAAACTTTTACAACAGGGTTACAGATTTCATTAGTTGTGGAATACATTAACGAAGTGTTATAATAGAAATGAATATTTGATATCTAAATATGGCGTTACTCATAAACAGCTTATTACTAAGGGCATTTCTAATCCTAACGGAAATGTTGTTTAAAAATGCCAGAAATGGATAAAAAATCTAGAAAAACTTGGACGTAACTTAAATTCTTTACGTAATAG
>MJUU01005719.1:0-13709 GCA_002080025.1 Modiolus philippinarum
ACATGTACATGTAATAACATACCTGAATATCCACCAGGGAATGCCATGTCCACGTGTTCTGATCCTCTTACCAAAAATTAAATACTAAATCATTGTGCCAAAATAAAATGTTTGTATAAAATCTTTTTAAAAGCCATAATCGTGTGTTATTTATACATATATATTTGACATAGTTCTGGTAATGCAATATATTTAAATGTAAGTGAAGAACAACGTAGGTAGTATTGTTCTGTGGCGTGGTTAAAAGGTCAAATTTTGGTAGCTTGTCGAATGTTTATAAGTAGTTGCTACAACGAAATTCAAAATAGCCAATTTGTTGAACTACAGTATGCTAAGAATAGATCATAGAAATGATGATCCTAATAGACGTAAAAGCCAAAATAGGAAGGAGCAAACGGGTGAAATCAGCAACTGTGAGGGACCAAATCTATTTTACACTTTGAGCAGCATTATAGGCTCTCATGTTAGCAACTACTTCTGCGCCGCTGAAAAAATTACAAAAATTTAAATATGAGTATTTATGATTGTATATTACGCTTTCCAACAGCAAAATATGTCCTTGCTTAAAGACGCCAAAACACGACCTTCGCAATTTTTTCCCAGAACACCAATTTCACTGTTTGTAGGGGCTATATGATATCAAGAGCAAAAATTATGGGGAAAAGAGGGTGCGAGTCAAATCCGGATTGTCAACAAATAGTAAAAATATATCAACGTAAATGGAATTAACAAATTTTCATGAAAAACTCACAATATGTCCAGGAGTTTTGTAATCATCTTAGAAATAAATCTATGAAAAAGTTCGAATATTTTATCAAAGTAAGTGAGAACCGAACCGTCAATCCATAACGAATACTCCAAGGACAATGGCAACATCGGAAACAACAAAGAAACAGACACAACATGAGAACGGCACAGAAAAGAAAAATAAAGAACAACACACACACACACACACACACACACACACATAAAAATGAACAACACGGACCCAATAAAGACCATGGGTGAGATCAGGTGCACTGGTTGAGTAAACATCTCCTGCTCCTAATAAGACACCTTATTGCCAAATCATAAAATATTTGTAAAAATAAAAAAAGCTATCTTAACCGTCTGAGGAACTATGATAAAATGAAATACAGATATTTGTTATTCGGACACTTCTGTAAGTTTGGTTTATACAGGTATTTTGATTTCATTACCTCGCGGAATTATGTTGTGGATGTTGCTAAAAGCAAAATTACAGAAGAGTGGTCAAGGGGCAAAAGGACAAATCGGGTGAATACCACTGGCAAAATTGTCAACCGCAATTGAAATGACTTAATTGGTACAGGCATTTCAAAGGAAATGGTGGGTTAAACCGGTTCTATGGAATTTATACTTTCAAATATTTGCAATTTAATTTTTAATTTGTTATTTCCAAATATTTTTCTGACCCCCTGTTTATGGTGCCCAAATCTAATGATTTTATTATGCGTTGAACTTGATGAGTGACCTGTGATTGTTTGTATGTTTTGATTGACTTCTGCTTGTCATTTTGTCGGGCAACGATTACAGCGGTTGTAAGAACACATTTCCTGCTATGATTTTATTATGCGTTGAACTTGATGAGTGACCTGTGATTGTTTGTTTGTTTTGATTGACTTCTGTTAGTGGTTTTTGTCGGACAACGGATTACAGCGGTTGTAAGAACACATTTCCTGCTATAATTTTTTGTTTGTTTTGATTGACTTCTGTTAGTCGTTTTTGTCGGACAACGGATTACAGCGGTTGTAAGAACACTTTTCCTGCTATGATTTTTTGTTTGTTTTGATTGATTTCTGTTAATCGTTTTTGTCGGGTAACGGATTACAGCAGTTGTAAGAACACATTTCCTGCTATGATTTTTTGTTTGTTTTCATTGACTTCTGTTAGTCGTTTCTGTCGGGTAACGGATTACAGCGGTTGTAAGAACACATTTCCTCTATGATTTTGTGTATGTTTTGATTGACTTCTGTTAGTCGTTTTTGTCGGGTAACGGGTTACAGTGGTTGTAAGAACACATTTCCTGCTATGATTTTTTGTTTGTTTTGATTGACTTCTGTTAGTCGTTTTTGACAGACAACGGATTACAGCGGTTGTAAGAACACATTTCCTGCTATAATTTTTCTGTTTGTTTTGATTGACTTCTGTTAGTCGTTTTTGTCGGGTAACGGATTACAGCGGTGGTAAGAACACTTTTCCTGCTATGATTTTTTGTTTTGATTGACTTCTGTTAGTCGTTTTTGTCGGGTAACGGATTACAGCGGTTGTTAGAACACTTGACCTGTGATTGTTTGTTTGTTTTGATTTACCTCTGTGAGTCGTTTTTGTCGGGTAATGGATAACAGCGGTTGTAAGAACACTTTTCCTGCTATGAATTTTTGTTTGTTTTGATTGACTTCTGTTAGTCGTTTTTGACAGACAACGGATTACAGCGGTTGTAAGAACACATTTCCTTCTATGATTTTCTGTTTGTTTTGATTGACTTCTATTAGTCGTTTTGTCGGGTAACGGATTACAGCTGTTGTAAGAACACTTTTCCTGCTATGATTTTTTATTTGTTTTGATTGACTTCTGTTAGTCGTTTTTGTCGGGTAACGGATTACAGCGGTTGTAAGAACACATTTCCTGCTATGATTTTTTGTATGTTTTGATTGACTTCTGTTAGTCGTTTTTGTCGGGTAACGGGTTACAGCGGATGTAAGAACACATTTCCTGCTATGATTTTTGTTTGTTTTGATTGACTTCTGTTAGTCGTTTTTGTCGGACAACGGATTACAGCGGTTGTAAGAACACATTTCATGCTATAATTTTTTGTTTGTTTTGATTGACTTCTGTTAGTCGTTTTTGTCGGGTAACGGATTACAGAGGATGTAAGAACACTTTTCCTGCTATAATTTTTTGTTTGTTTTGATTGACTTCTGTTAGTCGTTTTGGTCGGGTAACGGATTACAGCGGTTGTAAGAACACATTTCCTGCTATGATTTTCTGTTTGTTTTGATTAACGTCTGTTAGTCGTTTTTGTCGGGTAACGGATTACAGCGGTTGTAAGAACACTTTTCCTGCTATGATTTTTTGTTTGTTTTGATTGACTTCTGTTAGTCGTTTTTGTCGGGTAACGGATTACAGCGGTTGTAAGAACACATTTCCTGCTATGATTTTCTGTTTGTTTTGATTGACTTCTATTGGTCGTTTTTGTCGGGTAACGGATTACAGCGGTTGTAAGAACACTTGACCTGTGATTGTTTGTATGTGTTAGTCGTTTTTGTCGGTTAACGGATTACAGCGGTTGTTAGAACACTTGACCTGTGATTGTTTGTATGTTTTGATTGACCTCTGTGAGTCGTTTTTGTCGGGTAATGGATAACAGTGGTTGTAAGAACACTTTTCCTGATATGATTTTTTGTTTGTTTTGATTGACTTGTGTTAGTCGTTTTTGTCGGGTAACGGATTACAGCGGTTGTAAGTCTTGTCCTGTTAAGATTTTGTATGTGTTAGTCGTTTTTGTCGGGTAACGGGTTACAGCGGTTGTAAGAACACTTTTCCTGTTATGATTTTATTATGCGTTGAACATGATGAGTGACCTGTGATTGTTTGTATGTGTTAGTCGTTTTTGTCGGGTAACGGGTTACAGCGGTTGTAAGAACACATTTACTGCTATGATTGTTTTGTTTGTAGATGATACCACTTCTAACAAAAGAATGATTCCAAAGCTTTATGTAGAGAATTCGTTTCATGTGCATTTTCTCCCTATCCATTCATTGTTTATTAGTAAAAAGTGGTTACTGACAACTTATTGTTGCTTCTACTATTACTGACAGCGTTGTGACCCCCTTTTTTATTAGTGAAAATAAGAGGGCGTCCAAATATCTACCAGTGGACATTTTCATTAAAGTTTTATCATCAGTTTTAACTGGGACTAATATATTGACCAATATATTAGTCCCAGGTTTTAATTTTAAAATAATTCTGCAGGTTTTAGTTAGAGATGACATTAGTGACACGTTTCTCTGTGCACGGTGATGTACCCGTTTGCTTTTCACCCTCGCAAAAGGAATTAACTCCAAAAATTTTGGCCTTTTCTTTCTTGTACATACGTTTTTTAGATTTTAATTTTATTTCATTTTTTTTATTTCGTTTTTTTCCATGAACGACCGCTACACATACGTTCTTACTGTCTAATTTAAATGACATTAAGCTGTCTCGAAACATATATTTTTATTATTTTTCACGAGGTTCTAAAGGCAAGAATCTATCTTTTGGTATCAATGCTTATATTTAAAAAGGGTGGCGAAGTAGCCATAGATATACATGTAACTGATCAACTGTTTATGTTCGTAAAAATATGGCATCTGTTGAAGGGGCAGCTTTTGTCTTCTATGGACTGTATTCCACCACTAAATGAAGATTTCAAATACTTAAAATAACAATCCATATGTTTTTATATTTGCTAAAATGTCTTTTCCCTTCAGCCGATCAATAATAAAATCATTGACCAACGTGATAGCTGAAATATTGCTCAAGCAAATCGACCCAGTTGAAAAAAAAGCAGAATACCGAAGTTACCTTAAATTTGATATCTGCATATGGTCATTTTGACAGCTTATGTTCTAATCAAAACATTTGGAAAATCATAAACCTAAATTTTTGTATTTGCAGAACAAATAGCAAATATGATCTAAATGTTAAGCTAATTTCAGCTTAGGACAAATTTCAACGTATATTTATTCCACAGAACAAAAGTTCTTTTGGAACAAATATTATAAACATTGTCATCTCCGGATTTTCTCCAAAATTGGCATAGTGATTCATAAAGAATTGATCATTACGTGTGCAAAATTTCATTTCCACCCTAAAACGCAAATTCCCATAATAAAACCCTAAAGTTCGTGGAGTTTGCTACAATACTGGCTCTATTTTTAGAAATGAAATCGAATTTACCTATATACGTCATGATTACAACTTAGGGTCAGAGGTCCATTCAGGTGATCGTAATTTGATTTTTTGTCTTTAGTTTGTTTTATTATTTTAAATGGAACAGTAAACATTCGACTACCATTCCAAATAAATATTTAGATACAGAAATCTCGAAACATTCCCATTAATTTCGTACAATTTTATCATGTGGGGTACATTGATCCCTGTGAGTGCCTCGACAGTGTTTATAAATAACATTTACCGCCAAATAATGAACACAATGGAAGATACCACCCTCACTTATACCTTGGTTGCTGGATATCATTTTGGATCTTTGAAATATACATCTTTGAAATCAATTATTTCACATTTTCCCTTCAAGATTAATCCTTTGGCTATCTTTTAATACAGAAATTGTGTCCGCCCCTGGTAATTTTTTGCCGTTTAATAATATTTTATTGTCGCTAGGTTAATTTTAGTGTGGTTGCAGTGAAAATATTTCAAATCAACTATAAACAATTGAACGTGTAATAGCAGACAAATTGTTAACTTTCATTTTGTAAATGTTTTTGTTTTACTAAATGCTACGTTCCTTTGTGATTTATATACCCGAACAAGCTTAATATCCAGCCGTTACTATTCACCATCAAGAGACGGCGTGTTTCTTAAATATTGCTGATGAAGTAGACACCCACCTCATTAGCATGTTTAGAAGGGAGATAATTTCACACAATGACTTTTCGGACTGCAGACCTCATAGTAAATTCAAGACGGCCCTTAGCACCGGCCTGAGCGGAATTCATTGATAGATGTCGGGCAACGCTCTATCCATGTTTTATGACCTTTAGATGCTGAATCGTCAACAAATATATAATTCACTGGCAAAGTGTTCTTACATCTGTCATCAGTTGCCTGACAAAGAGACAAACACAACATTTAAACAACCACAGGGCCCTCATTGAGTCAATTGTAAGAATACTTGGCATAATAAAATCATAAAATGTGGGCACAATAATCAGGTAGTCAGAATAAAAATTCATAGTTACCAAAAAATGGAATACAAAATTGAAGGAATCATAATGCATTCAAATGCGAAATTCTCTCAAGAACAAATACACCATCTTTGAGATGTCTATAGAACATACATCTCTCGCAAAGGGAAACTTCACTTAAAACAGCTTATATCAAAATAATTATATGTTAATAAATATATATTAATTGAATATACATGTACATGCTATATAGGTCAATCGTTATTTTTGATATTTTTTATAAGTATGGGTTGGACTTTTCGTAAAAATACTTTTCAAAATAGGGATGTTGTATTGCGTTTTCCTCGTTTCTATTTTTTGTTACAATCTTTGAATTCAAATGTTTAGAAAATGTTAAATATGAATGAAAATAGAGAAAAGGATAACAGATTTATGGATATGATGGTCAGGGATTCTCTTGTACACTTTATGGAAATCTTTCACTTAATTCAGAATTATTTGCCCTTTTCATTTGTATTCATTGACAAAATCAGCATTTGAATGACATATTTTTTCTAACTCGCACACTCACTGGCCTTCTTTTATATGAGGCGCCGTTTTACTATCTATTCTTAATTTTTTGATATCAAAAAGGTATTTTCTGATATCAGAAAATCCTAATTTTTGATATAAAAAATCGAGGTTCTGATATAAAAAAATCAAGATTCTAATGTCAGAAAATCACTTCTACTTTTTGATATCAGGAATTCGATTTTTTGATATCAGGAATTCGATTTTTTGATACAGGAATTCGATTTTTTTGATATCAAAACATATTTTCTGATATAAACAATCATAATTTTTGATATCAAAATAGATTTTCTGATATAAAAAAATTGATCTTCTGATATCAAAAATCGACTTTCTGATATCAGAAAATCATTTCTATTTTTTGATATCAGAAATTCGAATTTTGATATCAAAAAATATTTTCTGATATCAAAAATAATTTTTCATATAAAAAATTGAATTCTTGATATAAAAAGATCTAAACTATTTTCTGATTTCAGAAATTCATTTTTTGATATCAGAAATTCCAATTCTTCTTATCGGAAATTCGGATTTTTTGATATCAGAAAATATTTTTTTAATATCAGAAAATATTTTTTGATATCAGAAAATATTTTTTTGATATAAAAAAAAATTTTTTGATATAAAAAAACCCAGAATTTTTGATATCAAAAAATGCATATTCTGATATCAGAAAATGATTTTCTGATTTCAGCAAATAGTTTTGATGTTTTGATGTTCAGAAAATCGATTTTTGATATAAAAAAAGAATTTTTGATATCAGAAAATATTTTTTAATATAAAAAATCGATTTTTTTTCTATATCAGAAAATCAAATTTTTTATATCAGAAAATTTTGATTTTTTGATATTAGAAAATATTTTTTGATATAAAAAAAATCGATTTTCTGATATAAATAAATTGATTTTTTGATATCAGAAACTTGATTTTCTGACATCAAATAATCACATTTCTGATATCAGAAAATCACTACTATTTTTTTTATATCAGAAATTTGATTTTTTAATATCAGAAATTTGGATTTTTTGATATCGAAAAAAGTTTTTTGATATCAGAATATATTGATATCGAAAATATTTTTTTGATATAAAAAATCGAATTTCTTATATCAAAAATTATTTTCTTATATAAAAAAATCGCATTTTTTATATCAGAAAATCAAATTTTTGATATCAGAAAATATTTTTTGATATTAGAAAATTTGAATTTCTGATATCAAAAAATGCATTTTCTGATATCCAAAAATCGATTTTCTGATATCAAAAAATGATTTTCTGATATCAGAAATTAGATTTTTTTATATCAGAAAATGGATTATTTGATATCAGAAAATCAATTTTTTAAAATCAAAAATTCAAATTTTTTTGATGTCAGAATATAATTTTTGATATCAAAAAATAATTTTTGATATCAGAAAATCAATTTTTTGAGATCAGAAAATATTTTTTGATATAAAAAAATGAGGAATAAATGGAAAAACGGCGCCTCATACTTTAATCACTCCTTTACGAAGATTTTATTGATACACTCAGACACATACATGTGTTACATGAGGTCATATAATAATACAAACAGTTATGATAAATGACAGAGTGAATAAGTTGACGATAAATACAACATAGAATAATAAATTAGAACTGATAATTATAACAATTTATGTAAGTTATTGATAAATGCAGATATACCTAATAAAACTCTTAAATTACACAATGATAGCATACCTTTCATTTTATTTATAGTGGGATTTATATAGTAATACCGTGGTATAAACTTTTGTCTTAGGTCAGAGACAAGTCCATTTGTGCATGAGAAGAAGTAGTGATATTCATCACCAATTCCGCCTCTACACAAATTACAAGTTCTCTCTTCCCTAGGGATATTATGCCACCTGCCTGTTTCGATTGGCAATTTACAATTTGAGGTTCTGACTTTACATATATTAATTCTTCCATAATTTTTCATTCGAGTCAAATAATCTTCGAATTTAAATTCTGTTTTAAATATCGAATAGAATTCGCCTCGTGAAGAATTTTCTATATTTGAAAACCATGTTTGAATGAACTGGTCCCGTAGACCTTCATATAAGACTGGTTTTAACTGTTGAAAATTCACATTTATTTGATTTGAAAAAATGTATCCAAGACCAACGTTATCAAAAATTGATTTAACATGAGAAATCCACTTAAAATTGATATTTTCATTAACTTGTAAATTAAACATCAATTTGTAAAGAGTGCTACTGAGCTTGGTCCCACCCTGCATGAGTTTACACCAGAATGACACCATTCTCAGCTTCACTCTAATATCAAGAGGATGTCGGCCTAGCTCTCCATAAACCATGAAATTTGGGGTCGACGATACGCTTACAAAATTGCAAGTGTACTCGTTCTAAGATTCCAAGATTTTCGAAACCCCAAACCTCAGATCCATAGAGAAGAATAGGTTCAACCAGAGAATCAAACAGCCTAAGTTGTATATCAATAGGTATGTTATGATTTCTGATTTTCTTATATATCGAGAACAATGATTTTTGCGATTGTTCTACTAATTTCTTTCTTGCCTAAAAAAAATTGCCATTATATTTAAAAATTATACCAAGGTATGTAAGAGGATCCACAATATCTAATTCTGTACCATTTAGCTTAAACATACAACTGTGTCTACTCTTTCTTTTACTAAAAATAATCACCTTAGTTTTTGTAACATTTACTGATAGTTTCCAATGGTCACAATAATTTTGAAAAATATCCAAAGCTTTCTGCATACCATCAGCAGATTCTGAAAAAATAACTGTGTCGTCAGCATAAAGCAAGACAAAAATCTTAATAAAAATATGAAGTGAATCCTGAATTTTATCAGTTAACATTTCAAGAGATAAAGAATCTGCTTCAGTGAAATAATTTTCCAAATCGTTTAAAAAAATTGAAAAATAAAAAGGGAGATAAATTTTCTCCCTGACGCACACCTTTCATACGTGCGAAAAAATCTGATGTTTCATTATTATACACAATACAAGATTTGATATTATCATACATATTATAAATGATTCGAAAACACTTTCCCTTGATATCATAGTTTTGCAATTTTTTCCATAATCCTACTCGCCAGACAGTATCGAACGCCTTGCGGAAATCAACGAATGTACAATCTAATTTTTTGCCATAAAAGAGGTACAACGAAATTAAGGCATGCAAAATAAATATATTATCAGCAGTAGAGTACCCCTTCCTGAAACCAGATTGACATCCTGAAATAATTTCAAATTCGTTTGAAAGAAAAGTTAATCTACTGTTGAAGTAAATAACTTGCCTAAACAGCTAATAAGTGTTATGGCTCTATAGTTGTCTGGGTCTTTTGCATCGCCTTTATTTTTAAAAATAGGACGGATTATACCATTCAACCATGTATCTGGTACAACACCAGAATTAAATACAAGATTAGATAAATTACAATAAATGGATATCAATTGAGGTGACGAATACTTAAAGTATTCGTTAACGAGATCGTCAATACCAGACGATTTACTTTATAGCCTTCGTCACCTCATCCTCAGTTATCTCTCCATTCAAAATATTATCATAAATCTGATTATTGCACATGTTATCAAGGAAAGCGTCCGATTCATCACCTTCATCATTATCATTCTCATTTAATTGTTTAAAATATTCATATAATGTATCAATAGGTATATCTGCATTCTGTTTACTATAACCATTCATATTGTTTAATATTTTCCACATTTTTTTGGCATCATATTTTGATGCCTCTTTCAGTTTTACAGCATTTTTCTCTTGAAATTCAGTACAACACTTGTTCATTTCTTTTTTAAATTCTTTTGCACTCCGATTTAATTCGGATTTAACTTCAACAGATTTGTCATATTTATATCTATTTTTTACACTATGAAATACATCTCTTTTTTCTCTACATTTTTTATCAAACCAAGGATTTTGTGTATTACCAGTGTTTTTACATGTGTCAGACGAATAACCACAGATTTGGCCGTGTTGACAAATATATTTTGAAGGTCCAAAACAACATCATTAATGCAGTCTTGCGTAACATCACCTTGACCCAAGATCAGGTCAAGTTTTTCACCTAATTTGTCAACACTTCCATTCTCATCAATGAGTATATCATGTGTAAATTGATCACTCCTAGTTTGATTCCATTTAATGTGTTTCTACCAGGATTAACCTTTGCACGATTTTCACATGTATCATTCAAACTGGCCTCAGCCGAAAAAAGTAAAGTATAATCTATTATGAACATCAGAGAACATGGGATTATAATCACATATATAAAATTCAGTGATATATTGGAACAACAATGGATACATAATTAAGTAATCAACTGTACTAGTGTCTTTACATGTAGTGCGACCTTTGTTTTTGTCATCATGCAATCTTCTAATTGCAATGAAAATTGAACACGTTTTACACAGATCCAATAATTTAATACCATATGGATTAACTCTTCCTCAATCTTCATTGTGACGTTCTAGTGGGATACCAAGTTGATGTAAAAGTTGGTAAGTATACATGTTATCATCAATTTCATTATCAGTGATATCAAGTATATCAACCAGTAAATTTTCATCAGGTATTATATAATCTGGTAGCTTTGCAGTTCTTGCATTAAAGTCACCAAGGAAGGTAAAAAGAACAGGACATTACGTAAATTGTGTCTCATGACGTCAGGACTTCCTTTTGGAAATCTTCAATTCAAATTGAACTTATTAACATATTGTATAACACTTTACCATTATATTTGTCCTATTTGGCTTTGTTAACACTGCTGGTCCATATAACAGTATATGGACCCGCAGCCAGTCCATATAATTTATTGTGATGTCACAATTATTTTTTCCACTTTGTTATGAGTCATTTCATATTATAGAATTAACGTGCTGGATTAAATTAACAAAAGTAAAGTGTACAGTCTTTTAAACATAATTTTGTGAATTAATTACCACAAATAATTTATTTAATCCATTTTAAGGTTATATTTTAACATTGAATTTTTAGTAAAATAAAGGAAGGAAAAAAAGAATGAATCTGGTATATATTCCCGGAGTTAAAGTATAAAATATCAAATAGTTCATGGCAATTCGGGCCGAATGCCAGTTTATGGACCACAAGGTCCATAAACTGCCATATGTCCCCCATTGCTATGAACTATTTGATAAATATGCCTGGCACAAAAAACCTTGATTTTAACATTTTTATACGAGAACACACGGGGAACTATATATCATAGAAGTCTAAAATTTTTTAAATTATGGACTATTAGGAGGACATTAATAGTTTCAATGATAAGAAATAGCACAATTAATAGTTGCTTTATCCTTTTGTCTCCTTTTAAGTTAAGTCTATATTGCCATGTTTTCAGATTTTATATTTTTGCTGCTGTCTCTTGTATTCGTTTTCGTTTTTCGGTGTTACCTGTGAAAATATCGGTGTAAATTGTTCCATTTGCCATTGCCATGTATTTTAAAATATGCGTATATATTATTCACGACGTAATGTATCAGGCAACCGCTACGTTCCTAAACAGAACATCAATCGCCTCTTAAATGCTGTTACCATGATTATTTTACGAAATTTATTGAAATGAATGAATACTGACATGCAAATACAACATATAAACAAATAATAACAAAATCATTTGAACATTATTAATGAAGTTAAAGCAGCATAAGACAGAGTAGCAACATAGGCAAAGGTAAAATGTTTTATAGATTAAGCTGATTAAATAACAAAATACGGACGCTACTGTTAAAAGGTCAAATAAATAGCTGAAGTTTCGATTACACATGTTATTTTGTAATTTTCAGTAGATCAACGACGCCTTCCTCTTCCAAATCTCCTACCACCAACTCTTCTTCGACCTCTTACACCAACTCCAAATCCGCCTCTTCGTCTTCGTATCTTTCCTGGATTGTATTTCTGTACCCACCTACCACATTCTGCTTGACAGTTCGGACATGTATGGAGTACGTCTTTACTGCAATCCACGACAAAAGGAACCCAAATGAAAAATATTAATCTGCAACAAAAAGAAATAAAAGATGCATGCCATATATGCAGAACATCACGCCTTTTATGTTCAGTCCTTGTTTTAACGGAAATCCACACACCATGTGTTCAAGCTGGTGTGGAAATTCTTACTAATTCATGTGTTCAAGCTGGTGTGGAAATTCACTCTGAAATTGATCAAGTTGGTGTGGAAATTCACACTGAATGTATTCAAGCTAGTGTAAAAATTCAACATGTGTTCAAACTAATGTAATAATTCAAGCTTCAAGTGTCTTTAATATTATCGGAATTTACGTTCTACGTGTGATAAACATTCTCTTGAATTCACGCTGCACCTCCTGTAGGTTTTGTCAGAATTTCACAGCTGTATCACTCCTCCTGTTGTTGCTTTCAGGTAGTCATTCTGCATGGTAGTTTCTATTGTTTTGTTTTGTTTTGATTGTTTTGTGAGGAATTGTCCTAATTCATATTGCTATCAAATTAGTTGTTTTTTGTATTGACTAATCTTGATACACTAGTATAATGACTGAGTAGTTAACTATGGGGGAAAATCTGCGGTTTTCAAAAAACGTTTTTTGAAAACCTGCGGCTTTCCTCCATAGTTAACTACTATCTACGGGACTTACGAGAATAAACAAACATGTAAGATTTGTTATTCACTACAGTTGAGACGGGTAAAACGGGCTAGATTCTTAGTTCACTCACATTTTTTACGTTGCTTGCGGTTTAAGCATCTCATAAGTAGAACAAAAATCTTATAGGTTTTACTCTTTTTCCAACGCTCAAGACTCTTGTTTAACCTGTTTAAGACACTGTTTATAAACTCTATCATTTTTATATAAGAAAGAAAAATAATAATCCAGTAATAAAAAATGTTTAGAGGAACACAGTTCTGTGATCGATATGAGTATTGTAACTTTTTACTAGACACTCCCATAAGAACTCCACAAAATGGAGAAGCACAAGTCAAAACGGACTACAAATTTAGCATAAATGATAAGGCTTCGTTTTATGACTGGTATAATGGGTATTTTTTGATCAAATTTAAAGTAGATAAACTAGCTGACGGAGCAGCACCGGACAACGACACAGTATCTGTTATTTCAGATGTAACAAATTTTCTTAGTCAAATGACAGTCCACCAAAACGGAAAAACAGTTTACGACTGTAATAA